>RJWK010031865.1:0-23979 GCA_004363435.1 Platanista minor | reverse complement strand
GTTTATGGTTTCCTTTGCTGTGCAAAAGCTTTTAAGTTTCATTAGGTCCCATTTGTTTATTTTTGTTTTTATTTCCATTTCTCTAGGAGGTGGGTCAAAAAGGATCTTGCTGTGATTTATGTCATAGAGTGTTCTGCCTATGTTTTCCTCTAAGAGTTTTATAGTGTCTGGCCTTACATTTAGGTCTTTAATCCATTTTAAGTTTATTTTTGTGTATGGTGTTAGGGAGTATTCTAGTTTCATCCTTTTACATGTAGTTGTCGAGTTTTCCCAGCACCACTTACTGAAGAGGCTGTCTTTTCTCCATTGTATATTCTTGCCTCCTTTACCAAAGCTAAGGTGACCATATGTGTGTGGGTTTATCTCTGGGCTTTCTATCCTGTTCCATTGATCTATATTTCTGTTTTTGTGCCAGTACCATACTGTCTTGATTACTGTAGCTTTGTAGTATTGTCTGAAGTCAGGAAGGCTGATTCCTCCAGCTTCGTTTTTCTTTCTCAAGATTGCTTTGGCTATTCGGGGTCTTTTGTGTTTCCATACAGATTGTGACATTTTTTGTTCTAGTTCTGTGAAAAAGCCATTGGTAGTTTGATAGGGATTGCATTGAATCTGTAGATTGCTTTGGGTAGTATAGTCATTTTCACAATGTTGATTCTTCCAATCCAAGAACATGGTGTATCTCTCCATTTGTTTGTATTGTTTTTAACTTCTTTCATCAATGTCTTATAGTTTTCTGCATACAGGTCTTTTGTCTCCTTAGGTAGGTTTATTCCTAGGTATTTTATTCTTTTTGTTGCAGTGGTAAATGCGAGTGTTTCCTTTATTTCTCTTTCAGCTTTTTCATCATTAGTGTATAGGAGTGCAAGAGATTTCTGTGCATTAATTTTGTATCCTGCTACTTTACCAAATTCATTGATTAGCTCTAGTATTTTTCTGGTAGCATCTCTAGGATTCTCTATGTATAATATCATGTCATCTGCAAACAGTGACAGTTTTACTTCTTCTTTTCTTATTTGGATTCCCTTTATTTCTTTTTCTTCTCTGACTGCTGTGGCTAAAGCTTCCAAAACTATGTTGAATAATAGCAGTGAGAGTGGGAAACCTTGTCTTTTTCCTGCTCTTAGAGGAAATGGTTTCAGTTTTTCACCATTGAGAATGATGTTGGCTGTGGGTTTGTCATATATGGCCTTTATTATGTTGAGGTAAGTTCCTTCTATACCTACCTTCTGGAGACTTTTTATCATAAATCGGTGTTGAATTTTGTCAAAAGATTTTTCTGCATCTGTTGAGATGATCATATGGTTTTTATCCTTCGATTTGTTAATATGGTGTATCACATTGATTGATTAGCATATACTGAAGAATCCTTACATTCCTGGGATAAATGCCACTTGATCATGATGTATGATCCTTTTAATGGGCTGTTGGATTCTGTTTGCTAGTATTTTGTTGAGGATTTTTGCATCTATGTTCATTAGTGATATTGGTCTGTAGTTTTCTTTTTTTGTGACATCTTTGTCTGGTTTTGGTATCAGGGTGATGGTGGCCTCGTAGAATGAGTTTAGGAGTGTTCCTCTCTCTGCTATATTTTGGAAGAGTTTGAGAAGGATAGGCGTTAGCTCTTCTCTAAATGTTTGATAGAATTCACCCGTGGAGCCATCAGGTCCTGAGCTTTTGTTTGTTGGAAGATTTTTAATCACAGTTTCAATTTCAGTGCTTGTGATTGGTCTGTTCATATTTTCTATTTCTTCCTGGTTCAGTCTCGGGAGGTTGTGCTTTTCTAAGAATTTGTCCATTTCTTCCAGGTTGTTCATTTTATTGGCATATAGTTGCTTGTAGTAATCTCTCATGATCCTTTGTATTTCTGCAGTGTCACTTGTTACTTCTTCATTTTCATTTCTAACTCTGTTGACTTTTGAGTCTTCTCCCTTTTTTCTCGATGAGTCTGGCTAATGGTTTATCAATTTTGTTTATCTTCTCAAAGAACCAGCTTTTACTTTTATTGATCTTTGCTATTGTTTCCTTCATTTCTTTTTCACTGATTTCTGATCTGATCTTTATGATTTCTTTCCTTCTGCTAACTTTGGGGGGTTTTTTGTTCTTCTTTTTCTAATTGTTTTAGGTGTAAAGTTAGGTTGTTTATTTGAGGTTTTTCTTGTTTCTTGAGGTAGGATTGTATTGCTATAAACTTCCCTCTTAAAACTACTTTTGCTGCATCCCATAGGTTTTGGGTTGTCGTGTTTTCATTGTCATTCGTTTCTAGGTATTTTTTAATTTCCTCTTTGATTTCTTCAGTAATCTCTTGGTTATTTAGTAGTGTATTGTTTAGTCTTAATGTGTTTGTATTTTTTACAGGTTTTTTTTTGCTGTAATTGATGTCTAGTCTCCTAGTGTTGTCGTCAGAAAAGATACTTGATACGATTTCAATTTTCTTAAATTTACCAAGGCTTGATCTGTGACCCAAGATATGATCTATCCTGGAGAATGTTCCATGAGAGCTTGAGAAGAAAGTGTATTCTGTTGTTTTTGGTTGGAATGTCATATAAATATCAATGAAGTCCACCTTGTTTAATGTGTCATTTAAAGCTTGTGTTTCCTTGTTTATTTTCATTCTGGATGGTCTGTCCATTGGTGAAAGAGGGGCGTTAAAGTCCCCTACTATGGTTGTGTTACTGTCAACTTCCCCTTTTATGGCTGTTAGCATTTGCCTTATGTATCGAGGTGTTCCTATGTTGGGTGCATAAATATTTACAATTGTTGTATCTTCTTCTTGGATTGATCCCTTGATCATTGTGTAGTGTCCTTCTTTGTCTCTTGAAATAGTCTATTTTAAAGTCTATTTTGTCTGATATGAGAATTGCTACTCCAAGTTTCTTTTGATTTCCATTTGCATGGAATATCTTTTTCCATCCCCTCACTTTCAGTCTGTATGTGTCCCTAAGTCTGAAGTGGGTCTCTTGTAGACAGCATATATTCGGGTCTTGTTTTTGTATCCATTCAGCCAGTCTATGTCTTTTAGTTGGAGCATTTAATCCATTTACATTTAAGGTGGTTATCGATATGTATGTTCCTATGGCCATTTTCTTAATTGTTTTCAGTTTGTTATTGTAGGTCTTTTCCTTCACTTGTGTTTCCTGCCTAGAGAAATTCCTTTAGCATTTGTTGTAAAGCTGGTTTGGTGGTGCTGAATTCTCTCAACTTTTGCTTGTCTATGAAGGTTTTAATTTCTCCATTGAATCTGAATGAGATCCTTGCTGGGCAGAGTAATCTTGGCTGTAGGTTTTCCCCTTTCATCACTTTAAATATGTCCTGCCACTCCCTTCTGGCTTGCAGAGTTTCTGCTGAAAGATCAGCTGTTACCTTATGGGGAGTCCCTTGTATGTTATTTGTTGTTTTTCCCTTGCTGCTTTTAATATGTTTTCTTTGTATTTAATTTTTGATAGTTTGATTAATATGTGTCTTGGCATATTTCTCCTTGGATGTATCCTGTATGGGATTCTCTGTGCTTCCTGGACTTGATTAACTGTTTCCTTTCCCATATTAGGGAAGTTTTCAACTATAATCTTTACAAATATTTTCTCAGTCCCTTTCTTTTTCTCTTCTTCTTCTGGGACCCGTATAATTTGAATGCTGGTGCGTTTAATGTTGTCCCAGAGGTCTCTGAGACTGTCCTCAATTCTTTTCATTCTTTTTTCTTTATTCTGCTCTGTGGTAGTTATTTCCACTATTTTATCTTCCAGGTCACTTATCCGTTCTTCTGCCTCAGTTATTCTGCTATTGATTCCTTCTAGAGAATTTCATTTACTGTGTTGTTCATCATTGTTTGTTTGCTCTTTAGTTCTTCTAGGTCCTTATTAAATGTTTCTTGTATTTTCTCCATTCTATTTCCAAGATTTTGGATCCAAATATTTACTATCATTACTCTGAATTCTTTTTCAGGTAGACTGCCTGTTTCCTCTTCATTTGTTAGGTCTGGTGAGTTTTTACCTTGCTCCTTCATCTGCTGCATATTTCTCTGTCTTCTCATTTTGCTTAACTTACTGTGTTTGGGGTCTCCTTTTTGCAGGCTGCATGTTCATAGTTCCTGTTGTTTTTGGTGTCTTCCCCCAGTGGATGAGGTTGGTTCAGTGGGTTGTACAGGCTTCCTGGTGGAGGCGACTAGTGCCTGTATTCCTGTGGATGAGGCTGGATCTTTTCTTTCTGGTGGGCAGGACCACGTCCAGTGGTTTGTTTTGGGGTGTCTGTGAACTTAGTATGATTTTAGGCAGCCTCTCTGCTAATGGGTGGGGTTGTGTTCCTGTCTTGCTAGTTGACTGGCATGGGGCATCCAGCACTGGAGCTTGCCTGCCGTTGGGTGGAGCTGGGTCTTAGCGTTGAGACGGAGATCTCTGGGAGAGCTCTCGCTGACTGATATTACATGGGGCTGGGAGGTCTCTGGTGGTCCAATGTCCTGAACTTGGCTCTCCCACCTCAGAGGCTCAGACCTGTCACCAGGCAGGAGCACGAAGACCCTGTCAGCCACATGGCTCAACAAGGCCAATTCGAATCCTTCTCAGGGATGGATAAGGCTGCTGAAGAAGAGATGTTTTTCTCTCTTTCTGTGAGATCATATTATTTGAGGACCAGCTTATTCTACAGCTTCCAAGAGCCACTGACACCACCTGGAGATAGAGAATCGCACTTGCAGAAGAATTTTCATTAGCAAAAAATAAACGCTAGGAAAAACTGACATGACATCTTTAAAGAGCTGAAGGAATTCTATACTAGTTCAACTATCCTCCAAGAGTAAGTGTGACGGTTCTCCATCTGGCAATGTGCAGACTCCAGTTTTGATTTTAGAAACCTCTCTTTTCCCTGGGACACAGGTCTCCCATGTCCCACTCCCCCAACACGCCCGCCCCCTCCCCCAGTCAGTCCCCTTCAATGGAAGAGATGCTCATCTCCCTAGAATCAAACCTCCTGAGTCTGCTGTTCTCACCCCTCCTGCCTGCTCCCTCCCCCCTCTTCTATTTTTCTCCTCTTTCTCTGCGTTTGAACTACTATCTCCATTGGCTTCTTTCCATCTGGATTTAAAGACTCTCAATTCTCTTTCAGTCTTTGCGGGAATAAAAAAAAGAAAAAACCCAAACCCTCTTTAAATCTCGTCTTCCGTCTCCAGCTGCTGCCCTACTTTTCACCCCTAGTTCTCAGCCAAGATCTGGAAAAGTCGTCTCTGCTCACGGTCCAGGCATCCCCAGTCCCGGGTCTCCCATCAGGGAGCCGCTCTCTCCACTCCACAGAATCCTGCTCCGTTTACACCACGGGCGACTTCTCTGCTGCAAAATCCAGCGGCCACCCCGCAGCCCCGCTCCTCTCTCTCCGCTGCGTTCATTGTTGGGAACATGCCTTGCGCTCCAGACCCGGGTCCTCGGGCTCTGGGACCTTACCCTCGCCCCGCTGGCTTCCCTCCTGCGTCTCGGCTCCGGCTGCCCTTCCTCATGGTCCTCCCCACACCCCCGCCCCTGAAAGGGTAGTTCTGCCCGACTTCGTCTTCAGGCATCTTCCCACTCTGGGTGCTCTCGCTGAGCAAGGCTGGTGTCATAACCATCATTTGTCACACCACGTCTCTCCCTGGAAAGTGCTGGCATCTTGGGGATGATGATTATAGCAGGACTGCGGGTTGCATCTATTCTCCCCTTTTTACCTAGTAGTAACGGATCCCCGATATTTACCTGGGTATATGGTGGTCCGAAATAAAGATGGCATTTCCCAGCCTCCCCTGCCTGAGGTTGTGGCCATGTGACTCGGTCCAGCTGATGTGAATGTGTTATGCGGGATTTCTAAGAAGACTACTTCAAAAAAGCTCACTTCACTCGGGGTCACCTCCCGCCTACCTTTCCCACTTCCTCCTGTTCACAGACTGGAAGGAGATGTCATGCCTGACTCTGCTGCCATCTTGGATCATGAGGCGATTTTAAGGATGGCAGCCCCAAGTGGTAGATTAAAAAGATGGGAGCAGTCTGGATAACTTGGTAGAGCCTCAGCACCTGCCCTGCACGCCCACCGGGCCTTCTTTTATGGGAGAGGAAAACAAACACACAGAACACTTGTGCAGTGTGTTTAAGTCCCTGTTGAACCTGTTGAGACTGGGAGTCAGCAGGCATCCTGATACATCTCTCTTCCTCTTTGCCCATTAAGTTGGTGATCTTCTCCCTTCCCAAACTTGCTCCTCCTCTTGTGTGCCCAACCACCCGTCCCTCCCATCTCCCTTCCTGGCTCACCCTTTGTCCAGACTAGAAACCGTGGTGTCACCTTCAATTCCCTCCTATCTCCTTAGACCACCCAGTGATCAAATCCTGTCATACCTACCTTGCCACTGCATCTCAGGATACACACTGCTTCTAGGCCCTGTTTCAGGCCACCATAAACCACTGCTCCATGACCACCCACAGCTCTCGGGGTCCTGGGATGCTGGGAAACTGCTGAACGCAGGCAGTGATCCTGGGAGCTAAGCCTGAGATGAAAGGGGAGATGGGAAGGTGAGAGTGCCTGTGAGCTACGAGGGTAGACTATATTAAAAAGTACAAAAATTTGTATAGGCAAACCATTTCTTTAAGTTGATGGCCAAATGTTAAAATGTTATTTTTCATATCATTTATAATCTTGTCACAGTCCACTTAACAAGTCTGGTTAGATTTCAGTGAAAATTATCTTCCAGAGTAGTTTTCCCCTCCCCGGGAAGCAGGGTGGTAACTTTACTATGATTAGCTTATATGGTGCAGAATTTCATGCAAATGAGATGTGCCAGCAGTGTGATAATTTAAATGTATTTAAACAAAAACAAAAAAAGGACGAATGCCCAAACTTGCATGGTTGAAGGTGCCTGGGAGCTAGGCCTGGACCGCCTGAGACAAAAGGGAGGAGGAACCCCTGAAGGGACGTGAGGCCCCAGGGACAAGCCCCGTCTGCCCCACCATTTCTTCCAGTGCCAGCCAGCTGGGATGGTGTCACAGGCAAAGGAAGAGCCAGGCCAAATCTCAACATTGGCATTTTAGCTCTGCTGCAGCAGGCCCTTCCTGGTGACTTCCCTCTTTCGGCCCAAAGTCACTTCCAGCCACTTCTTCTTCGGGAGACTTATTATCAACTCACAGGCTGTGTGTGTGGAGTAGGTAAAGGCAATCAAGGCCCCCGGCATTCCCAGGTTTAATCTTCCATCTACTAAGTACCTGCTGTGAGCGGGGCACCATGCTGACAACCTCCACCATGCTTTGGGAGAGTTTTTCATGCCTATTTTGTAGGTGGGACACTGGGACTCAGAGTGGTGAAGTGACTTGCCCAGGGCAGCCAGGGCAGCACAGCTCGAAAGGAATGGGCCTGAGATTGGCCCCTGGGTCTGTCTGACTCCAAACCATTCCCCTTCTCCTGTTCACCAATTATCCTAAGCCAGGATAAGGATCTCCATCACCTGCAGAGCTATTAAGAATTCTGATTCTGGAGCCAAACCCCAGAGATTCTGCTTCAGCTGTTTTAGGCTGGAGCTGGGGAGTTTGTGTTTTCACAGGGCACCAGGTCTCCCAGGTGATCCTGACACTCAGCAGGCCCAGGACTGGCCCTGCATCAGGTCCCGCTGCCTCTAGGTGATAGAAGCTGCCACTTCCCCAGTGCAGCAGGGAGGGAAAGCCACTTGGTTGGCCTTGATGAGGCAGCTGCTGCCCTGCACAGGGGTCCGGCCAAGTATGAGAGAAGTGTACTCAGCAGTAGGCCCAGCAGAGCCTGCTGAAAAGTGCAGGTGCCACGAGACAGCTGTGTCCCTTTGTTATTCCTCCCCAGTACCGGGCTCAGGGATTGTTGCTTTGAATTCTTTGTGCATTTCACCAAATCTTGTCTTTCTTCTTTCTATCCCCCCTATACAGAGATGCCAGGTCAAGCTGCTGGGCACAGCACTGCCCGTGTCAGCCCGTTTGAACATTTTCACGGGATCCTCCCCATGCAGAGGATCCAGGTGAAGCTCCTGGCCCCCAGGTGGTCCAACCTGACCTCCTGCTCCTGCCTTCTCTCTGGCTGGTCTCCTTCAGGAAGATGCTGGACCCTTTGCTCTGCTTCCCCCTTCTCCCCCTCCCTGGCCTGGAATACCCCCTAGAGCCCTTCTTCACTCCCAGATCCCCCTCCAGCTTGAATATCCCCTCCTCCAGGGAGCCCTTCATGATTGCCCTGGCCCATATTCCTTCCTGGAAGACTTGCTGTCATTTATGCCTCGGATTCTGCTGTGTCCTGTGATCTCTACATGTTTGTGTCCTAACAACACAAGCAGAGGTCACTTATCAAGGTCATTGGCTGGGTCTTGAATGTCTTCTTGACTCTGCACCTGCACTACCCAGCTCAGCCCCAAGCCTTGGATTTTCCTAACAATCTCCTTTTCCCTCCTTCCCCTGTCCTCAAAACTGACCTTCCCTGTGGCCCTTTACTCTGTCATAAAATCAATAAGCCAGTTTGTGATAACTCAATCATATATTTAATTTTTTCCTTTTATTAGAAGAGCTAAATTTTACAGCACATCTGCCCTTTTCTAGGTGTTTGGCCTCAGTTATTTATTCATCACAAAAACTCTCTAAGGTAGGTGTAATACCCATTTTATTCATGCGGAAAGTAACGTTCGGGAAAGCTAAGCGATGTGCCCAAGGTCTCACAGCGAGTGAGAGATGGAGCCCGGGAGTGAGATCCAGGCAAGGCCTGTTCAATCGTGTCCGTAACAGCACAAACTCCTTTACCGCTCTGCAGCGTTAACAAGAGCCGCCAGGTGGCGTCGGGAGGCAGTCTCGAGCTTGGCTGGCCTGCGTGGCACGTTGGTGGTATGCCGAACCTGTGGTGCCTACATTTACCACTAGGGGGCAGGAGGGGGAAAGAAATGGCACATAGGGCCACACAAGGGGCGGCTTAGTCCCTAGACTCTAGAACCCCCTTATCAAATGACTAGTGAACCCCATTACCTTAGGACTGGGGAAGGCCACAGAAGCTCATTGATTATTTTAGCTATTACAAACATTACAAGTTTAAAAATGTGTTAACTGAAATCTTCCTTACATATAATTGAAGCACCATAGCCTAAGCAGAACTGTAATCTTTTTTGTTGACTTAAAGGCATCAGCATGGTTGGTAGAAAGAACAGAATTCCATCTCTGCAACTTCCTGGCTTGGCCAACAAAGAGAACCACCATTAATTGTCTCCTGTGTGCCGTGTGATTTACATGCTTTATCTCATTTCATCTTTACATCTTTGAGGGGTTCTGAGAGGTGAAGTAACTTGCCCAAGTTTACACAGCAGAGCCAGAATTTGAACTTCAGTGGATCCAAGTTCAAAGCTTCTTAACCTCTCTGAGCCTCAGTCACCTCATCTGTTAAAGGGGCATAATTATAATACCTATCCCAGTGTTGAATAAGGTAATGTACATGAAGTGCTTCAGAGAAGACAAAGATATGGAGTGCTAATATGGGTGAAGTAAAAGATGCTGATTACCTGAGTGAGGTCTGTCACATAGTGAATTCTAAAACAGGTACCCAAGCACAGTCTCCCTTCTCTAGCACCAATAGCTTTAGAAATTCCAGTGGCAGGTATTTTCATATCTGATTTACATAAGAAACTGAGGCCAAAAGGGGGATGAGATTTGGCTGAACTCTGTTAACTGGCTGGTGTTCATAGATTCTCATTGATTCACATACTTGACAAACATTTATTGAACACTTATCACGTATCAGGCCTGTGCTAGGCACTAAGATATTGCCCCAAACTTCAGGTATTCACATGCTAAGGAAATCAGGACTGTGCTCTCATCCCCACTGCATTCTGTGAAGTCACCTCACCCATACTTTCATTCACAGACCCACCCACCAATTCACGCATTCAGTCACTCACCCATCCACCAACCTATCCATCCATCCATCCACCTATCTGCCCACATATTCATCCACTGATCTATCCACCCACCTATCAATTCATCCACTCACCTATCTATCAATTCATCCACTCACCCATCCATCCATCCAAACATCCAACCATGAATGTACCCATTTATCTGTACATCCATCTAAACAACTGTTTTAGATGTTCCTTCCTCTGGGTGAAGGAACACCCTCTTTAGTGCTCCTACAGTCATTTGTGTTCCCTTTATCACATCACTGATCACTCTGTTGTAATGGTCTATTCTCTAGCCTGTATTCCCTTCTAAACAGCCAGTTCCCTGAGAACAGGAAACTGGAGAAGGGAAACTGTAAGACATTCAGTAAATGCTTGTTAATAAAGCAGTGATGCCCAAAGCAGGAGCTGGGCACTCAAGATTTGTCTAAAATGATCCACTGGAATGCAGGAAGACCATTTTAAAACTTCTGTTTGCATTTCAATTTTTAATTAAATAGCAAGAACATAATTAATCCTCTCCTGATATTTGATATCCAGATTGACAGTGGTGTCACCGATGTACTGGGTAGTCCTGCCTCACTCCTAGTAGGTGAAGCATCCTGAGAGGAGGATGGGAGTTTCCACCTGTGGATGGACTACTGGGAAGCCCTCTCTCTTGTTCGCTAGTTTTCAAGCAATTGCAAATACAGTCATTCTTCAGCTGTGGTGTCACTGATGTTAATTTATATAAGCGAGATCTTCAAGTATCAAAATCTTTGTGTGACTTTGTACAAGATAATGAGTGACTAAAATTTTTGAATTAGTTGGTGGTTAAATATGTTTAATATCATCCCCTGAACTGAATATCAAATGGCAAAACTGGGCTTTATGTTTAGCAAAACAAGGGAGCCAACCAAGAAAGGAGACATGGGATTTGGGACACAGGGGATCCCCCATAGCACAGCAGGGCAGGGGATGTCAGAATGGCTGCTGGGCATCAGGCCCAGAAAGCAGCCAGCTCAGATGGAGCTGATGGCTGGAGGACTCTGGGGAAAATTACTTGTTGGCAGGCCTGATGTTTAGCCAGGATGTGCTAGTTTAAGTACTTCTGAACTGGTTGTTAAATAGCAGCTAACATAAGCCACCCTTCTTCCACTGCCCAGCCTCTTCCCAGCAGCTGGACCTCACCGCGATCCAGATCCAGACCCCAGGAGTATGCCTGGCACAACAGGGGGCTTCTATCATCTGCCCCAGGCTTTGGTGGCTAGCGCTTTGTCCATTCTGGTTGCTACCTGCTATGAATGATCCCCATATACTGAATTAAATTGGCTTCGTTGGTGATTAAATCTTTTCAGCCTAATTCTCTGCTCATTAGAATATCTGATATGAAAGAAAGTTTGGAAACAAAAGGGAGGATATGATATAGACAAACAGTACAAAGAAAAGAAAGGCAAGTAGAAACTCCAGGACAAACAAAAGGCTTACCAGAAAGATAATTTGCTCATAGTATGTTACTGTAGCTGGCTGAGCCACCATCAGTATTTGTCTTATAATCATGTAAACCTTGCTTCCAGATTTTCAGTTTTTAGACTCATTCTGTAAACAAAGAACAGAAACCTTATCTGTAGTTGTGGAACAGAACAGTAATCATGAAGAAATAAAGTAAAGCTTACCAGCGCAGGGAGGAAGGAATAGAGAGGGAAATTGATATTTTCATCTCACCAAGGGAAAGTCAAAAGACACTGGGGAAGGAGGGTGGGCTTAGGAGTAGAAATATAAAGGTAGTATTTATAGTGACAAAGTCATCCGAACAAGGAATGCATGAGTATCTGAACTCAGATTAATCAGGAAGCTAATAGATAATACCTAAAATTAATAATTCTAGAAAGCATGTTAAAATCACATTATCTTGAGACACAGAGTGAACCACCAGCAAAGCAGCTGGAAGAATTCAGAGTGGCCCCACTGGGAGCCCGGGAGGGTGGCTGGGGCCTTTCCTTACAAGCTCCTCTGTGCTTCTTGACTTTTTAACCAACCATGTGCATGTGTTAAAAACTCCAAAGCAGTAAACTGGAGGGTTTTTGCGATTAAAATGTATGAGGTGAGGACGGTTTGACAATACTCCATTCCATGGCAGTTCATGAGATCTAAAATTTATTGACAGACAGCTTTGATGAGAAATCTGTTGCCATTCAGACTCTCCCCAAAGGAACTGGGCCTCTCTCCTCTGTTGGACCTCACTGAAGGAGACCCGAGAGAGGTGACCAGGTGGGTCCCAGGGCTGGGAGGCTGCCGATGGGCTCAGAAGGGGACTGAGGGCTCTTCAGGTGGGCCTCCCAGGTGGGGTGTGGCAGGGAAGGAACCAGACCAGATCCCAGACAGCAGGAGCTTGGCCATCCAGGGCCCCCATGCCTCCTGCCCATGCCTGACTGGGATGGAGGACAAAGGAATGGTGGGGGAGAGGTCATTCCTGCCTCATGAACTGGGTCTCAGGGCCACGTGCCTGCCGGACCAGCTGCCCCCAGCCCTGGGCCATTCTGCATTCCTTCCCGAGGACAGATGGAGGCAGTGTTGGCTGCCAGAAACATGCACAGGTGGGAGGGCGGGTCCCAGGAAGGAAGGCCTGCCCTTCTCATTCCCCTCCTCCCCCTCTGCCCCAGTCTGAAGAGCTGAGAATACCAGTCTTCAGGGTACCCTCCTGCCCCTCCTACCACTCCGCTTTCTGCCCACCCCAGACGCCGCCTGGACCCCCCAGATTCCTCCCACCTTGCACAGGGCCCTTGATTCCATAATAATGCACCACTCCTCTCCATCAACCCCCGACTCTCAAGGTCCTGCTCCTAACTGACCCTGATCCTTGCTACTCAAAGAGTGGTTCTTGGACTAGCAGCACGGGCATCACCCGGAAGCTTATTGGAAATGCAGAGTCTTGGGGCTCCATTTCAGACCTCCTGCTTCGGAAGGTGCATTTTAAGAAAACTCCCAAGGAATTCACATGTGCTTTAAAGTCTGAGAGGCAGTGAGTAGATTACACCATCTGACAAATCAATTTATCCAATACTACTAGTTGACATTAAAAAAAAAAAATCCTTCCTATGATCCAGGCTGTGTGCTAAGACTTTGCATGTCTTGTCTTATTTAATTTTCACACAACTTTACAAAGTACAGACTCTGCTGAATCCATTTTCCGGACGAAGAAGCTGAAGTTTGGAGAGATCAAGCCATTTGCTTACGGTCACACAGCAAAGAGCAGAACTGGGATTTGAAGCCGGGCAATCTGGCTCCAAAAAACTCTGAGGTCTCAAGACAGAGGTCAGCGACTCTGTTATCCAACCTGGGAGGCTTTGTGTTTATTTTAAAAAAGAAAAGCAGGGGAGGGTGTCCAGGAGCAGGGAGGAGCTAGGGACAAAGTGGGAGGGGACTTGGGTTCAAGAACCACTTTTGAAGAGGGTGACTTTGGGCCAGTCACTTAGCCTCCTCTTTGGAGTGAGAATGATAATGACAGTTTCTGCTCCAAGGCGGCTGGCTGGAGGGTGGGGAGGTGAGGGAGTGGTATTTGATTATTCAGTGAGAAGGTATGCAAATTCCTTTATAAAGAATCTTCCAGGCCAATGCCAGATGTCGGGGATGTAGAGATGGGCGATGACACCCTGCCCTCTGAGAGTTCAGAGCCCGGATATGGGAGGGGTCGGGGGACAGATGGATCCGCCCATATGCAATTTCCAACAACACAGGGAGTGTCTGTTACTACATAGACGCGCGGGGGACTGTGGGGACCAGGGAAGAGACGTGGGATCTGCTATGAGCAAGAGGAAATGCTGCCCTCCTTGAGGTGCCCCCAGGATTGAGTTCGGAAACAGTCAGGCTGGCGGAGGGAGGGGCACAGGGCCAGGGCTGGGTTTCGCGCAGGGCACTGCCCAGCAGTTAGAGGGCCGGAGGGTCTGGGGAAGGCAGTCTCCCCAGCACAGAGCAGGGCGTGAGAGGGCCGGGGATGGGTCTAAGAGCCAATGGGCAGTTTCCCTGCCCGTCCCGGAGGACAGATTGCCCCAAGCCCCTCCCCCACTGCCAGCCTCATCTGACTTCATGTCTCTTGGCTTCCAGGCTCTTTCTGGCTTCTGACAAGGCTTCTGATCTTTTCACTGGCAGGAAATTGCTCTCCCCTCTCCCTGCTGCTGGGTTTGGAGACTGTGTTTTGGGCTAGCACCTCAGACCCCCACTGGTCTGCTGCCCAGCTTCCTCCTCAGCTCTCACTCAGGTCTTGGGAAAACCGTCCCCTGAGTGTTGCCGCTAGCCCACAGTGTGGTTTTGTGCCTCTTCCTCCAGGCAGACACAGCCCTGAGCCAGGGTTCACAGCAAAGCAAAAGGAGTGCTGACTGGACTTCAGTCCCACTTGCCTTTCATTTGGGCCCTTTGTGCAGTGCTCAACCTGCACAACCGTACATGGTGATCCTGATACTTAAGAAACTGCCCAGCTTTCTGCTCAGACTGGTTTGGGCGGGGGCGGGGGCGGGGGCGGCGCACCTTGGGAACAAAGACACTGTTGTACTTATCTCTGACAGCCCAGTGTCCAGGAACAGGGCCTGGTGGGATGAGTGGGTGGCCTCACACCCATGTCCTCCAGCTCAACTGTCAAAGTAAGGGCAAAGGAAGCCAGGAGCTTCACTGCACAGCTGCATTGCACAACCTGCCTAATGGGGCCAGGGCTACAACTTCTGTCTCTACTTCTGCTCAGCTTGGGCTCACGGCACCCTATTTCTGCCCTCCAGTGGGACTCAGCCTAGGCAAAGTATCTGAGGCTAGAGGTGGGAGTAGTCTCTGAAATTCTTTTACACAAAGGAAGATTTGCTCCCCAAGGAGGGATAAGGGACAGGCCCTGCCACAAGGGAGTTATAACCAGGGTGGGGAGATACCACGTTTATCACGAGAACAAATAATGAATAATTCAAAGCCACATTTCAGGGCCACACTCTGTGGTTCAGGCCTCCCAGACTCCACCAGTGAGCGGATCTGCTGAGCTCCTGCTGGGGCCCCTGGGAGTCTGGGGTGAGCCTGTACTGCCTGCTACAAGCTCGAGGGCTCTTTGAAAATTACCTGTTTCATCTTAAAAATTCATGAGGATTTTGCACTCAACTTCTGGGCTTGTTTTAACGTAATGTTGTGCGTTAAACTTCTTTCCAGGAGTAAAATAGAAGCTGCAGAAAGATGCCCGCGTTTCCCTGTGACTTCACATCCTGCCAGCACAGTCTTGGAGTGGAGACAGCTGTTGTTTATCCTGCCCTGTCTCCGTCCCTTTCTGGTACTGATAGCTCAGTTTCCCTTTGGGAGAACCATCCCCCTCCACTCTCTGTCCACAGTCAGACTCTGCCCTCTGTCCCCGGGGTTGGACCCCTAAATCAGGTTACATTCCTCTGAGCCCAGTGTTTGCTCGGGCGTGAACACGTGCCCCAAGTTGAACCAATAAGCAGCAGCCTTAGGACTTCAGCTGCCACTACTGGGATGAGAAGGCTTATTCCTGCTAGGATG
Organism: Platanista minor; assembly: GCA_004363435.1. Taxonomy (NCBI): domain Eukaryota; kingdom Metazoa; phylum Chordata; class Mammalia; order Artiodactyla; family Platanistidae; genus Platanista; species Platanista minor. The sequence continues at coordinate 8,585 of RJWK010031865.1, read as the reverse complement.
GCTAAACTGCTGCAAGATAGCCTGGAATTTTTGGGGTTGCCTAGTAGAAAAAGCTGCCTGGGAATGAATCAATCCAAAGGATAGCAGAGCTGAAACATGGAAAGAGGCAGAGTCCCAATGGGTCATGTAAATCTCTGGATCTAGCTATACCTGAAGCCACTTAATTTTAGGGTTAAACTGGTTTGCATTAGGTTTCTTTCACTTGTAACCAACAGAGTTCTGACTGATTCAACCAGTGGACACATGCCCCAGTTTAGCGGCCCAGTCTTACTGGAAAGAATTTCAGAGCTTTGGCATGGGAGCCAGAAGACTGGATTTGGGTCCCAGCTTTCCCACAAACTTGCTGTGATTTTAAGGGTTGGATTAGGTCATCTCCAGGGTTGCTTCCAACTCTAAGATCTTCTGCCTAAAAATCTTGTACAAATTTAATGAAAGGCAAATTTACCCTGGACTTGGGGTGGGATTCCTGGGCTGCAAATCTGGAGATTCTGACTCTGTGTCTGGGTGGGGCTTAGAAATCTGTATTTGTAATGCAATGTCCAGGTGGCTTTGATATGTAACCAGGTTTGGAAACCACTCAGATTCTTAAATTCTTCTTCCTAAAGCAGCAGTTTAAAGGTGCAACTGATAGGAATTTACTGAGCACCTACTATATGCCAGGGGCACCTTTTTCTGACAATGGCCTTCTTGCTGGGCGGGGAGGGTACCCTCCATCCTCATGCTGGACTTGGTATAAAATCCTAAAGCTGGCTCTGAGAATGAACATACATCACTGGCGACACAGTTCCTCAGTCATTCAATTGCTTCATAAATGGCATTTAAAACTTTTATTGATGAATAAGCTATTCACTCTCCACTTGGTTCATTTATAAACGGCAAGAGGTGAACGCGTGTATTTATGTCACTGTTGCTGTTGACGTCTTGTGTAAAACCTTAACAAGACCCGGCCATGACAACCGTTAACTCCCACACTACTTGAATTCAAATGGCTTATTATCAAGATAAACATTTATTCTATGAAGGTATGCAATATGAATGTCACATTTTATACATGGTTACTTGTAACATAGTTCAGGTCGGGGCCAACACCATATTGAGTTATTTAAAACCATTTCTCCATGGGTTATTAAAAAGTTCAGTAAAATATATATTAGTGTATAAAATTTTAATGCATAGTTCTCATTGCAGTATTTGCAAACTCTTGGTCTTTAGAAGAGGAAAGCCAGGGAAGGCGCACTCCACACAGACTGTGTCTTTGAGAAGTTGCTCGATCAAACACAGCCTGCGCTTTGTCTCAGCACAGACTTTCAGCCCCGTCAGGCTCTTATACAAGTTATGCGTGAGGAGTCCACAATAAGTGGACAGCCATCAACAGTGGCCCCGAGAGGACTTTGGGTCCCCAATTTCAGTGACTTTGACCCTTGCTGACTTGGCTGCAGAGAAGTGTCCACCAATTCTGTTATGTGTGACCCCTATAGCCCCTGGGTCGCTTAGGTGGGCAATGAATCAGGTGTTCCCCGCACTATTGTTGACCTGTTTTGTGAGTGGTCATTTTATCATTTATCTAGAAGGGTTAGGTGGGCCTGGAGTACATGATTTTAAAACGTTCAGCCGAGTCAGAGAAGCTGGCCTCAGTCATGTCAAATGTGGGACCTGCTATGGCCAATGTCCCTTTCTTGTGGCCCAGAGTCCCCATATCAGGGCAGTAGACTCTGCTGGCCAATGTCTGGTCACATCAAGGTGGGACAGGGTGGCCTTCAGCTTGAGCAAGTCACTGCCTTCCTCCGAGCTCCAATTTCTCTAATACATACCAGGGGCAGTGAGTGTAACACACAAGGTGCCCCCCAAGTGTTCGTTCCCACCCACAAATGTTAATGTTCTCCTCCTGATGTCTGGGTCATCCATGCCTTCTCATTTTTCTTCTTTTTTCAAAATTAAAAAAAAATTTTATTAGAGTATAATTGCTTGACAACGTTGTGTGAGCTTCTGCTGTACAACAAAATGAATCAACTATATGTACACATATATGCCCCTTCCCTCTCATTTTTTTTCTTTATTCCCCCCCACCCCCACCCCGTGGATGGCCATGGATCAGGCTGGACAGGAACTAGATGTTCAGTAAGTAATTGTTCTATGGCAGGAAAATGTATTGGTTGTTCACTTCTTATATCCTTTTTGCAGCAGGTGACTCTCCAAAGGTGGAGAAGGTAATTTTCCTCTCTTCTCTTGCCTCTCTGAACAGATAAGTGCAGAGCAGGTCTGGACTTCTTTGCCTCTGGAGATGCTGATGCTTTGTAGGAAGATGCCATCGGCTTCCCCAGAAAGGTGAGTTCTAGGGTGAAGAGTTGAGCACCTCCAGTGACCCGGCACCCAGAAGACAGTGCCACATGGAGGGGGGTTAAGCTCGGCTCTCTCTGAGGGGGACAGGCAGAGGCTGGAGCCTGGGGTGTGACGTTAGCAGGTGAAGGGGAAGCTGGCGGCGGTGAGTGCCTGCAAGGTGAGGATGACGCTTCACTTTCATGGCAGGTCCTCTGAGGGAAGGCACAGATGTTGGGGACGGGACCCCAGGGTGTGTGACATTGAGGACCAGGAGTGAACAAATGCTGTGCCCAAGCTAGGCGGGAGGAGGTGACACCACCCATTTTAAATGGACCACGTGGACAATGAGAATCTCAGTGGTGGTTGTGATGACCTGAAGACCAGAGATATTTCCTCAAGTTTTCAGGACTGTGCAAATCCCACTGGCTTCTTGGGTGACCCTGGGGAAGAGAGGGTATCCCCAGTCATGAGTTATGTTGGGCATCTCACTGTCCTGCTAAGTCGGGGCTGAGAGCCAGAATGAACTTGAATTCAGAGAAAAGAAATTACAGTTGTCCCTCAGTATCTGAGGTGAGTGGGGGGATTACTTCCAGGGCCCTCTGCAGATACCAGGATCTGGGGATGCTCAAGTCCCTTCTATAAAATGGTGTAGCATTTGCGTATAACCTACTGCACATCCTCCTGTGTACTTGAAATCATCTCTAGATTACTTATACTACCTAATACAATGTACATGCTATGTAAATAGTTGCCAGCGTGTGGCAAATTCAAGTGTTGCTTTTTGGAACTTTCTGGATTTTTTTTTTTTTTATCTGAATGTTTGCTATCCGTGGTTGGTTGAATCTTCGGATCCGTGGATACCAAGGGCCGACTGTCGCTTGAGCTTTGTTGCCCCTGAGTGTTGTGGAGCAAATGCAAACCTATTTCAGTGGTTGGAGTGAATAAAGTTTTGAAATCAGACAGGAGAGACGCCTGAAACCTGAGGCCTTGTACTGAAATCCTGTGTGTCCAGCACAGACACAGGGAGAAGCGTCTTTTCTACAGCAAGTGAAAATAGCGTCAAGAAGCTGGAACACAGAGCAGAGAATGATTTTTAAGAGACTGAGACCCCCCAAAATGCCTCTTCATCTTTAAAGACTCACAGAGTGTGTTGAGTCACGGAGAAGATGAAGAATAGGACTTGGGTCTTATGACAAAGTCTAGACATTCAGAGGAACTTTAAAACAGAGCAGGGGACTTCCCTGGTGGCGCAGCGGTTAAGAAGCCTCCTGCCAATGCAGGGGACACGGGTTTGAGCCCTGGGCTGGGAAGATCCCACAGAGCAACTAAGCCCGTGAGCCACAACTACAGAGCCTGCGCTCTAGAGCCCGCAAGCCACAACTACTGAAGCCCGCGTGCCTAGAGCCCGTGCTGCACAGCAAGAGAAGCCACCATAATGAGAAGCCCGCACACAGCAACGAAGAGTAGCCCCCGCTCGCCGCAACTAGAGGAAGCCTTCACGCAGCAACGAAGACCCAACACAGCCAAAAATAAATAAATAAAATTAATTTATTTTAAAAAAAAGAAAAAAAGGAGCAGGACATCCTGTTCCCCAAAGGCAGCCTGTCACTTTGAGAGACAGCACAGGTGGCAAATGGAGATGGGTTCAAGAAAGGCTAGGAGGAAGTCACACCTGACTCAGGCAGGTGTGTTACTTGGGGAATTCAAAGACTGGGGCAACTGTGCCTGATGAAAGGGCTCTCCTGACCTTCCCAAAACCACCATAGCCAGCGAAGCCATAGGGACCGGCAGGCCAGAGGGTGTGGGGTGGCAAACCATCGAGCTATCATTCTACATCCACGACGAAGATATCAGTGAATACATTGAAAACAAGGTAGCAGTAACTCAGACGTCCGCACCTGACAGAATGTACTGTGGTCTCACTTCTGTGGAAGCACACGGCACACTGGAGGGGAAATTAAAAACACCCAGAGTGCATCCACCTAATACACATGGAACAAGCATTGTTAAACTATCGAAGAGACACCACATTTATTGATAGCCTGTGTGAGACACGCACATGCCTCAGGCCAGCCCTAAGGTAATAATTCTAACCTTTGAGTGATGGAGGAGGTGTCTTTATGAAATCAGGGTCTGAAAGGCATCCATGATTCCACCAGAAGCACAGGGGCCTCAGCTGCAGGGGGAGGTGAGAGGCAGTAGAGTCGGCAGGGGAGGGCGGGGAACGCAGGCAGTTCTTTGTGGCAGGAAGTGCAAGTTGGAAGTTTCAGGACAGAAGTTGGAGACATAAACAAATGTCAGATCATGGTGGTTCCCTATAATTGTAATGACCAAATATTATTCTTTAAATTGGGACACTTTAAAAAAATCAAACATTTTGTTTTGAGGTAATTATAGATTCACATGCAGTTGTAAGAAATAATACAGTGAGGTCCTGAGTACCCTTTACCCAGTTTCCCCCAATGGTAATGTTTTGCAAAACTATAGTACAATGTCACAGACAGGAGATTGACATTGATACAGTGAAGATACAGAACCTCACCACCAGGATCTCTGCAGTTGTGCCTTTTAGCAACACCCAATTCTCTCCCACCTACTGTCTCGTTAACCCCTGGTAACCGTTTTTCTATTTCTATAAGTTTGTCATTTCAAGAGTTCTATATAAATGAAATCATACAGTATGTAACCTTTGGAATAGTTTTTTTCACTCAGCATCATTCTCTGGAGATTCATCCAGGTTGTCACACGTATCAGTTGTTCATCCCTTTTTATTGCTGAGTAGTATTCCACAGTGTGGATGTGACACAGATTGTTTAACCACTCACCTGTTGAAGGACATTTGGATTGTTTCCAGTTTTTAATTTTTTGAGGACCCTCCATACTGTTCTCCACAGTGGCTGTATCAATTTACATTCCACTAACAGTGCACAAGCGTTCTCTTTTCTCCACATCCTTGCCAGTGGTGTTGTCCCTAATTTTTATTATATCCATTCTGAAAGGTGTGCAGTGATATTTTATTTTGGTTTCAGTTTGTACTTCCCTAATGGCTAATGATGCTGAGCACCTCTTCATGTGCTTATTTGCCATTTGTATATCAGTAAAGTGTCTGTTCATGTCTTTTGCCCATTTTCTAACTGCATTGTGGTTTTTTCTTTTAACTTTTGAGTTTGAGTGTTCTTTATATATTCTAAATACTACCAGTCTTGCTGAATATGTGGTTTGCAAATATTTCTCTCACCCTGTAGCTTGTCTTTCTATCTTCCTTACTGAGTCTCTCATGGAGCAAAAGTTTTAAATTTTACTTAAATCCAATTTATCATTTTCCCATTTTATGGATCGTGCTTTTGGTGTCAGGTCTAAGAACTTTTTGCCTAGCCTTAGATCCAAATGAGACACATTGGGAGCAAATAGAAATAACAGGAACAAACCACAACTGTACAGGGCAAATCAAGGTGTCTGGTTTCACTGTGTACATGTCGTGATAAATAGCTGTACTTAATCTTGTAGGTAAAGATAGTAAAAGGTGAGATTTAGGTAGAAATGGATTGGCAGGGCTGAAACTGGAGGAGTGAACACCTTAAGGAGGGGCTTTTAAAATTCAAAGAACCCAGAAGGTCAGGGTGGGAAGAAGCCTCAGAAATCATCAAGTCCAACCTTCTCAATATATGGGTGAAGACACTGGGTGTGGATGAAGACACCAGTGACGTGTACCCCCATCAGCAAATTCTTAATCACAAATCATGGAAACCTTCAGTGGAGGAGTTGAGAATTCAGGCCACTGGGGATCTTGTTAAAATGCACATTTTGATTCAGTAGGTCTGGGGTGGGGCCTGAAAGTCTGCATTTCTAATGCTTTCTCAGGTGATGCCTGTCCTGCTGGTCCATGTAGCAAAGTTTAGAGAACATTAAATAGCTCTCAGAATTACCGGGTGAGCCAGAAAACCAGGGAAAGTGGCTTCAGGTCAGGAATAATGCTCGGATCACATGGGGAAGTAGGAACAGGCACTGCCGGGCCCTGCTAGCACTGAGACCCACACTGCTGCCACCCTTGCTGAGTGGATCCCATGGGGACCCGTTTCTTCACATCATGAGCTTCAGAATCACAGGCTGGCATGGGGCATCTGACTGGCAGAGTGGGGCTCAGGCTGGTCTCTTGCTGCAAGGGAAGCTGGGAAAGGGAGCTCCTCTAGTCCAGCTGGCCTAACCCATACAGTGGGGTATCCTCAAGCTCAGTTCAAAGGGGATAGACAGCCCGAAAAGATGACAGTTGTCCACTACATCCCTCTCTTGAGGACAAAGTCTACAATCTCCTAACAACCAATAAGGTTTAAAGTACTGAAATCTGGGAGGGAGAACACATTAACTCAAGTGTGTGAGGACCAATAATAATTTTTTATTCCTCTACCTATTAAAGAAATGAGTGGATATTTGTTGTCTACTATGAGCAAAGCACTGAGGGGAAAATATCTTGTGTTCATATTTCCATCTCGTCAGGAACTAGGTTCCAAATATCGCTGCAAATTTCTTCAGGCTTATGACTTTTCTCTGACCTGCAGAAATCACGGAATGGCCTCTCTTCAGGAAAGAGAAGTTCCCCTGTCATCCATGATCCCTTTGGACCTCCGTTCAGATTTCAATTCATTTGCACTAAATTGTTAAACTCCATTTACTTATTTTACCAGCAGGCTCATGGCACATTCTTTTTCTTACAGAGGGGAGAATGGGCTGTCTTTCTGGAACATTCCAAAGCATAGTTGAATGATGATGATCTTATAACAATCAGGGAGAGATATGACACACCACAGATGGAAAAAGTGTCAAGATATTCAAAGCTTGCAAAGTAACAAACAATGGAAAGGGAGGAAGATAGAAGTTGTATTTGCTAACAGATGGTCAGTATGAAAATCTGCAGTCCTAATTCAAGTATGCAGATATGTACATTTATGAAGAAAACTGGAAATGGTAACTAAAAGGGTAAGCCTGTAAGATTTTTTCTTCTTATTTAAATCTCATTGAAAAGGTAATTGTCTAAACAACAAAAACAAACCACAATGGCTTTTGGGGGTTATAATATATATATAAGTAAAATATATGACAACAAAATCAAGAAGGCTAGGATGGGTGAAATGAAAGCATAGATTGTAAGGTTCTTATACAATATGAGTAGTGAATAAAACAGCTCTTGAAAGTATAATATGATAAGTTAAAGAGGTAAAAACCTTAAAGCAAACTACTAACATAACCAAACAAAGAGCTATAGCTTATAAGTCAACAAAGGTAGTAAAATGAAGCAGCAACAATACTCAGTTCATCCAAAAGAAGGCAGAACAGATGGGACATGAGCTCCCATTTTTTAAAAAAAAGTATTTCTTTTAGGCAGTATAAAGTTGGGTCTTGCTTTTTTATCCATGTAGAAAAATCCAGGCCCAGATGACTTCACTGATGAATTCTATGAAAAATTTAAGGAAGAAATAATATCATTTCTACACAAACTTTTCTAGAAAATTGAAACGGAGGGAATCCTTTCCAACTCATTCTATGAGGTCAGTATTACTCTGACACCAAAACCACACAAAAGACATTACAAGAAAAGGAAACCACAGACTATATCCATCACTAAATTGATGCAAAAATTCAAGACAAAATGTTAGCTAATCAAATCCAACAATGTGTACAAAGGGATTATACATCACTGGTGAGTTTATTCCAGGAGCAGGGTTGGTTTAAGATGTGTCAGCTGATCAATACAATTTATCATATTAATGAACTAAAAAAGAAAAACCCTACAATCATCTCAAATATGGAGAAAAACACTTGACAAAATCCAACATCCACTCCAGATAAAAACCCACAGCAAATAGCAGTTCTTCTACAGGAAACTTCTTCAAATTGTTGAACCACATTTATGAAAAACCTAGAGCTAACATCTTAGTTAAAGGAGAAAGACTGACTACTTAAGATCAGGAGCAAAACAAGAATGTTTGCTCTCACTACTGCTCTTCAACATTGTACTGGTGGCTCTAACCAATGAAAATAAGGCAAGGAAAAGAAATAAAAGACATTCAGACTGCTAATAAAGAAGAAGAACCACCCTTATTTGCAGGCGGCGTGATGTCTTATGTGAAAAATCTGATAAAATCTACAAAAAAGACACTGGAACTAATAAATGAGTGTAGCAATATTGCAGGATACAAGAACACACACAGACAAATCAACTGTATTTCTATATGCTAGCAACCAATGGTCCAAAGTAGGAAATATTTTTT
>RJWK010031864.1:0-23978 GCA_004363435.1 Platanista minor | reverse complement strand
CCCTACCTGCTGATGTGACCCAAGACATGGACCTCTGCTTTCCGATTTTCCAAAGCAATTTGAACTAGAAACCAAACTCTAGAAGCGGTGACGAGAGATGAGGGAGAGAGGGGAGGGCAGGCTGCCAGCATCTGTGGAGGCAGATGTAGGTTTCTGCTCCCTGTGGATGTGTGATCATCCAATCATCCAGGCCCTTCTTTCCCCTCCATTAGGGAGATAACTAGGATCTGGCTGGAAATGACCCACCTCCCACTGAATCCCCCGGTGGGTGTGAGGGATGTACATGGAATGCCCCCAACATTCTGTACCTCTCACCCAGCCTGGACTTCATCGCTGAAGTAAAGCAGAGAGGGGGTAGAGGGTGAGGGGTCTGGCCCAGGGAACAACCAAGGCAAAGACACATCACCTATAACCCCTCTTCCCCCAGCCAGGTGCCCATCCTGGCTACTCCTATTTCTGAAAGGTTTTCTGGTGGTTCTGTTGCAAAGCAGGGGTTAAGCGTCCACCCAAAGCACAGTCAGCATAGCTGGCACCTGGGATCCGTGGTGCCTGGGTGAGCGCCGCTCTGCATATTTGTTCCCTGCCTCTGCCCTGGCTGTGGGCAGGGGCCTGTCTGCAAGACCTCTGCTGTGGCACAGCTTCAATACATATTTCTAGGGTTCCTCCCTCGAGATTTAGGCTCACCAGGAAAATAGCTTTTGACTTCAAAGCAAAGCCGCTCTGGAAGGAAAGCCAGAGGGAGCAGGGCAGCCCCATCGGTGCTTTTTCCCATTAATTTCTCCCCAGTTGCCTTGGCTGAGGTTCTTATGATGATGATGATGATGATTAGGATTTTTCTGTGCGTGGCTGCATCCCATGGTGTGATTCCTCCCAGCATGCTAAGCTCCAACCTCCCCGAGGAGCAGAGGGTGTCCTCGACATGATTCAGACACCTCCTAATTTAGTCTCACCATAAATCTACTTAGCATGCTTTTTACACCAGGCCCCCTAGCCCTGGTGGGGGTGTGAAGCAGGCAGGGCCAGTTTGGCAGCTGTAGTGCCAGCACCCATACCTCACCCCTCCCCACCCAAGTACCCGTGGCTCTAGAGTCCCCTCCAGCGGCTAGAGGTCATCTTCCGTATTGGATCTGGGGGGCTGCTCCCCTTTTACCCAGCTCCCTTCCCCACGCCCACCACCTCCCATTGGCACGGATGGGAAGTACCGGGAGTCATTTTACCCTCCGAGTCATGCTCCCTAAAAGCAGCGTCTGGTCTTCCTGGAGACCCCCACCGGGATCATAAACAGAACTAACAAACTTCATGCTCTCTCCATCGCCTCTTGGCTGGGTCATGCCCACTCTGGTGCCCCTTCACCATGGGCCCTGGTGAGCCCAGCCTCACCCTAGAACGTGGTTTCTAACTCCCACAGTCCCCAGCCTGCCCCATTTGCCACCCGCTGTCACGGCGCCAACAGCAACTGGTGGTGTGTCTTGTTCGTCCCTGTCTTGAAGGGCAGGGATAAGAAGAGCTCAGCTAGGAGCTGTGCCTGTGTAGCCCACCCCGTCCCCGTGACCATGGGCTGTGAAACATCCTCATCAGCAAGGAACAGGGAGTGCAGAGCCCTGCAGAGCACCCATGGGGAGGGCCGGCCACCGAGGAGGCCGGGGAGCCTCCTCCCCTGCTTTCCTGGGCTCCTGCTGCTTCTGTCCCCTGAGCGGGGAGAATGGTGCAGGGATGGACCGGGAGTGGGGTAGGAGGCATTCAATGCAAGGCAAGGTTTCATGGCTGTGTTGTCATTCTGTCCATGAAGGCCTAGGGCAGACGTTTCCTCCTTCCTCTCCAGATCTTAGCTTCTTCATTGAATTTGAAAAAGGAATTGGGAGTGAGAGAAGTTTTCGGGATGAATGTTGTCATATGTTTACATCCCAAGTCGGAAGGATGTTTAGGTGCAGAGCAGAGTGCATTTCCCTCTCCTTTGTCCTGACAGGGGCCCTGAGCCTCGTGTCAACAGGCAGAAGGTACCTCTGCTCTTCTCACTTGAGCACAACGAGTTCAGAGAGGACCCTTCCACGTGAGGTCACAGAGCAGGGCCAGCGATACACAGCGAGGAGCTAGTGAAGCACGCAGGGGAGCAGGCCGGGGGCAAGGGGAAAGAGATGCCCTAGAGGGACTCTTGCATTGAGTGGGAGGCAGGAATCAGTCGTTCGTTCATTTATTCAGCAGGTACTTGTTGGGCACCTACTGCGTGCCACATGCTCTTCTAGGCACTGTTCGTAAGTGAACACACAGCCGGAGTCCAGCCCTCGGGCAGTGTATGTGCCAGCAGTGGAAGGCTAAAGAAACACATCGATGTATATTATGTCAAGTGGTGATGAGAGCCGTGGAGAAGATATAAAGCAGACTGAGGGGCCTAAGGGAGTGCTTGGGAGGGGAAGGGGTTAGAGGAAGTCTCCCCAGTAAGATGACGTTTTAGGAGAGACCTCAGTGAAGTGGCGGGTGAGTTGTGTGGCTATTAGGAGGAAGAGCGTTCCAGACAGAGGGAGCAGCAGGCGTGGTGGCTCTGAGGCAGGAGTGTGCCTGCCTGCACGTCGAGGAAGCCACAAGGAGGCCCGTGGGCTGGGGGAGGGCAGACAGGCCTGGCTGTTTTTGAGGCTCTGCTTTCGGAGGCAGGAAGATAGTGAGCAGGGAACAAGGCACTTGATTGGACCAAAGTTTCAAAAGGACAGTCTCTGCAAACAACCCACATGCCCACCACCTGATGAGTGGATAAACAAATGTGCTATCTCTGTACAGTGGAAAATTATTCAACTGTTACAGTAATGAACTTCTGATCCATGGTGCAACACAGATGAACCTAGAAAGCAGGATGCTAGGTGAAAGAAGCCAGACACAAAAATCCACCTAGTGGGTGATTCTATTTACATGAAATGTCCAGAACAGGCAAATCCATAGAGACAGGAGGCACATTAGGGGTCGCAGGGGCTGGAGGGAAAGGGAATGAGGAGGGGACTGCTCGTGGTACAGGATTTCCTTTGGGGATGATAAAAATGTTTTAGAACTAGATAGAGATGGTGGTTGTACAACGTGGTGAATATACTCAAAACCACTGATCGTACACATTAAGACGGCTAAAATGATGAATTTTATCTCAGAAAACTTTAAGGATGCACTGGCTGCCTGGGTTCATAGACAATGCAGGGCAGGACCATTCCTAGGAGGCAAGGGCAGTAAGTGGGCAGAGAGGTGTGTGCAGGGGTGGGGAGTGGTCGGTCACCTCCTGGGCATGTTTTGAAGGGAGATGATTTGCTGGGGTGCTGGGGGTCCTTGAGAATGACTGCACGAGCTGTTTGACTTGAGCAGTTAGGAAACTGGGGTTCTTACTTCCTGAGATAGTGAAGCAGCAGCTTTGGTGAGGGGAAGGTGGAATCCGTGGCTTAGCTTTCAACATGTTAGGTGTGACATGCTTGTTAGACATCCGAGTGGAAATGCCGGGAAGCCAGAGGGGGTGTGCTGGTAAACGCCCAGCAAGCGGCTCTGGGGTTGGAGGACCCTAACGTGTAGCACTTGGTGATCTCTGTGGTGTACATACTCCTACTGTGGCCTATCTCAAGCTACCAGCATGACCTCAGCTGGCCCTCTGAGATCCTAGAAATCTGACAGGAGCCTCTCGAGCCAAGGAGGCTCCAGCCACACTATGTGGGTCCAGGCTGGAGGGGAAAATGGGAGCATTGCCAGCGTCTGGACTGTAGTTAAAGCCGTGGGTCTAACCAGGCTCACCCAAGGAAAGAGGTGTGGGTAAGAGCAGAGAGCAGGGCTGGGGGCTGAGGGCAGCTCAGTGTTCACGTTAGGGGAGATGAGGACGAACCAGCAAAGACACTGAGAAGGAGCCATCCCTGAGAGAAGAGGAGGGCCAAGAGGGGGCACTGAAGGACAGGAGACCGATTGAGACAGTGGTGGGGAGTCGAGGAGGCAGCTGCCTGAACATCTATCAGTAGTCCCCAATTAGCATACGTATCTGTATTTACTTTTCTGTTCTCAACGTAAGGACTCTTAAGTAGCCTCATTAGGGAAGGTCCAAATCCACTGACATTTACTGAGCAGGTCACCAGGCTTTATTGGGGTTTTTTTTTTTTTTTCTCTCAACCCACTTAACCCTCTTCCCCTGCCCACCTTCAAAGCCCTCCCTAGTACCCGGGCTTGGCCCAGCCCTTAAAGGGATGCAGGACTTTCCTTCCCTAGCTCTGCAGTCCTTGCAGATATGCTAACTCATCCTATAGGAACGGGACTGTGCTTAAATAAGCAGACCACAAAGGTGAAGTGAGAATCGAATGGATCTGAAAGGCATTCTGCTGAGTGAAAGCAGCCAGTCTCAAAGGCGACAGACATCCTGTGTGATTCTATGACATTCTCAAAAGACAGAACTCTAGTGACAAAGAACCCATCAGTGGTTACTGGGGGTTAGGGGTAAGAGAGGGGTGACTGGAAAGGGATAGCACAAGGGAGTTTGGGGTGAGGGTGGACCTGTTCTGCATCCTGTTTGTGATGGGGGAACGCAAAGCTATATATTCTAAAATGCGTAGAACTGTATGCCCCAAAATGTCAATTTCACCGCATGTTAATTATACAGTTTCTAAAAATTTATATTATTGAAGACCTTTCCACCCGCATCCCCCCAAAAAAGACGACGTGAAAGGTACCAGCATAAACAGCACCACTGATGGACGTTTACGCTCAGATAGCACCATTCTTCTCTCCACTGTCATTTAATTCAACAAATATATAATACCACCCTCCTATAAGGGAGGAGCGTAGGCTGTAGGGCCATGAATGCCACGATGAGTTTGAACCTAATTCAGCACGCAGTCAGGAGCCATCGACAGTTCTTGAGTATGAGTGATACCCTCAGAGGTGTGCTTTAGGTTGATTAATCTGGACAGAAGGAGAAAGAGGGCAGGGTGATGGCAGGTAGCACAAATGGGCAAGGGCTGGATGTGGGGTCTGTGAAAAAGATGAGGGTTGGAGTGAGGCTAGGGTTTGGAATCCCAGAGGTGGAAGTGGCAGAAGCTCAAAAGGGCAGGCGAGGGAAGTGGCTAGATGGAGGAAAAGATGGCAGCTGTCACCATCTGCCACCACTCTGCTGGGCATGGCCAGGCTCCTGGTTTCATCTTTCCCTCATCTTAGTTCTTCATCTGAATGCCCTCCACCCCCCTTGCCTGTTCTCTCTCCGAGTCTCTCTCTGTTCATCTTTGTTAGCTTTTCTTTGAATCAGATCATCCCTCTCTTGCCTCCCTTCCCACTGTCTCTATCTTCTGATTTTTTCTCACACCCGCACATTCACAGATACATACATGCAGCTCATTCACTCGTACCTGTACTGCTTTGTCTGTTTAACCACAGTTACTATGTGGCCAATACCTGTGTGCCTGGGAAGGCATGGCATGGGTCACGTAGGCAGGGCTCTTTGCAAACCTGGGCAGCTGTGCCCAGGTTTGACTTCGGGATGCCCAAGGGCAGCTGAGTGACACTGTCATCAGGCATGGTCACCCATCTGCCTGGAGCCCAGTGCCCTGTCCCAGCCTAGGACCCTTTCCTTAGGGCATTTGGGGTGCCTTTGTTCTCAGGGAAGGGGCCCCAAGTCTGGGCAGCTCCACCCAGCAGAGGGCTAGGAGCAGGAAGGAGGTGAAATCACCCACTCCCCTCTGGCTCCCAGGACACCCAGGTTCATGGCCTCTAAATAGTCTTCAGTTCTACCTGCCGCCCCTCCACCAAGCCTCCTGAGGCAATGGGATCCCTCTCCGTCCCCTCCCTGCCACCCAGAGGCATGGGGAAGGTGGACTCGCTCTTGGAGAGGCAGAGGAATATAAAGTGGTGTGATTAGCGCAGGCAGGCAGGCAGAGTCCCCCTCCTGATTTCCATAAGGCGTGTAGATTTCTTTGCCTTGCCACATTTCTCTCTCTGTGGGAACAGGGCAATAATTTTAGCATGGTAAGTGGACAGAGCCAGGCGGCTGCTCAGTGCAAGGCCCACTCCCAGCTCTGCACCCTGCCCCTCCCTGCTCGGAGGCCGAGGCCCCTAGAGGGCCCAGCCAGGAAGCAGAGGCTGGCCACCCCCTCCGCCAGCCCAGAGAGGCTCCCTGTCCTCCTGCTGTGGCCCTGCCCCTCAGGCCTTGTGATCTTCTGCAGAAGGGGCCCCCGGAGGGAGGGGCAGGAAGATTCTGGCCTTGGGGCAGACTGGGGTGCACACCCTTTCCTCCTGCATTTTGGCCTCTCCTCCCTGCAGCTCTGAGTACCACTGCCCCAACCCCAGCCAAAACTCAGGTGCCGAGTTTGCTAGGGGAGTGAGAAAGGGGATTGAAGCCAGGTGTGAGGGTGAAGTCCAAGCTGGCAGATTCTGACCAGAATGGCAGACTTTGATGTTAGAAAAGTGGCCGCCCGTGCTGGGAGGCCGGGCCACAAGGAAGGAATCCTTAAGCTTTCCACTTAGGACAGGTGCCTTCAAACAGGGTCCCATGCAGGAGAGAGGGAGGAAAGGATGAGGGGGCCATGGCCTGGCTCCCTTGGGATCTTGTGAGGTGGAGCATATTGTTCTGGAATTAAGATCTCGGGCCTCATGAATCTCACATGGTCCCTCTGCCCTTTGCTCGCAGAGGTACCAGTCCAGTACCTCTGGCCTGGGCAGCAGTCTCTGCATGTGTGGGCCTGGAAAGGTCCCTTTGAGCCCTGGGCTTTCCACATAAAGCTTGCCCTTCAGCCACACCCATGGGCACTATTAAGGGGAGCCTAGCCCTCCTGACAGGTACCCCCTGAAGCCACTTTGTTTCAGTAAGTACCCACTGGGCTGATGGCTCAGGTCCCTAGAAGTCCAGGGTAGCCTAAAGATTTGGATGAAATGGCTATTTGCTTGGGGCATAGAAATGAGGCCAGAGCGACTGATTCCATCTCTAGGGGTGAGTACACTTAGCTGTGCTGTATCTAGTGGACATAGGTGGCACCTGTGACCCCCAGACGGAACCCACCCAGAGCCATGGCCACCAAGGCTGAGCAAGAGCTGCTAGTCCGCTGTGCGCCCTCCTCATTGGTAAGGACCAGCTCCTGTGTATGAGCTGCTTGGGGGTCTGCGCCTCCGAAGTCAGCTCAGACTTTGGGGAGCACCTGTGGGACACAGGGGCTGGTGTGGTTGGAACTAGACGCTTAGACTCCTTCCAGCACATGACCTCCACACCTGGACAGTGGTGCCAGCCGGCCCCTGCTGGGCTCTCAGACTCTCATCGTAGAGTTGGGGACCTATTATCCTAATATGCCTGTGATTGCCAAGGTCTTAGCACTTCAAGCCCACATCTCAGGAACCCTCTCAGTCTCAGGCAAACTGGGACAGCTGGTCAACCAGGGGCAGTGCCCATCATCAACGATGCAGGCTTGAGAAGGGGCCCACTCCAAGGCTCTGAACCAGACAGGCCTGGAACACAGAAGAGAAAGAGACAGCAGAGCTGAGCTACCCCCGCTTGACCTGGGCTTTGCTGGGTCCCTGGAGTTGGGACTCAGCACCCAGGGACAGAAAGGGTGGGGAGAGGGGCAAGGAAAGAAACAAGCTGTCAGGTGTAGCTGGGTGAGATCCCCATAGTGCACTAGGGTAATGGGCTGCAAATTAGGAAAACAGAATTTGAAAGCTCCTGTCCCTCATTTACCTTAATGCACGGTACCCAATGCACATTGTAATTCATTTCCCAGAAGAGCTGGGGCTGGCCGCAGGGCTGACAGACCGGATCCCCGTGGAGGGAGAGAGGGAGGGAGGGAGGTGTGCGCGTGCAGGTGGGGAGCACCTGCCCACCTCTGGATCTCTTCTGTAGGTGAATAATACACACGTCTGCTAGTGATGGAACTGACAGCTCTCTAGTATTCTTTCTCCAAAGTGCCAGCTGCCAATAGGACTGAATTAGATTTCACAGGGGTTTTTGCAGTACATGGAACTCACCAACAAATTACTCTTAAAGAGGGAAAATCAATTATTTGGAGCAGAGATAAGCTGAAGGCAAGGCAGCCCCGGATTGATCCTGTCTGTGCAGGCGTGTGTGGAATACAACAGATAACCTGGGGAGAGGAGGGCCAGGTCTGCCGGGAGCGAGGGTTGGAGGAGGGGGAAGAAAACAGGGAGACGAGGGATAAAAGCAAAAGGAGAAGAGAGAAAACGTGGAGAGAGAGGGAAGGGCTGAGAGAGAAGGGTCAGAGAAGGCACGGAGAGAGGAGTGGACAGAGCAAGTGCGAAAAGCAGTTTGAAAGAGCACAGCAGCTGTTAACGGGCCCGTAGAGAATCACCCAGTCCACGCCTCCCATTTTGCAGATCAAGGAACTGAGGCCCAGAGAGAGAAAAGGTCCTGCCCAGAGAGGAATGGCAGATGCAGAGAAAACCTCAGATCCCTGGTTCCTGACCTCAGGCTCCCACTGTTCAAGGGTCTAAACCACAGAGGAGCTTGGGAAGGGGGTGTAGGTGGACTGAGAGCCTGAAATGAGGGCTGTCCTTCACCCTGCTGCATCCTGGGAACCCTCTCAGGCCCAGGCCGGCTGGGACAGTTGGTCAACCAGGGGCAGTGCCCACCATGTCTGACTCAGGTCTGAGAGCTGGCCCACTCCCAGGGTGGAGAAGCTGAGGCTCTGAGCCAGGCAAGCCTGGGATGCAGAAGAAGACGCAGCAGAGCCAAGCTACCACCGTTGTGACGTGGGCTTTGCCGGGTCTCTGGAGCTGGGACGCCGTGCCCAGTAACTGGAGGGGGTGGGAGGAACACAAGGAGACAGAAGGTGGCCGTTCACCCAGAAATTATTGGGGACGTGCCAGCATCAGCTCTCCCAGACTCTGAAGCTTGGAAGGTCCCTGGGGACTGAGGCGGAGTCAGGGGATGGAGGCAATGACAGTGTAGGGCTTCTCCCCATCGTGCCCTGGGCTCTGACTTCACAGTGGGCAGCCTGCGCAGTGGGTGTGGGGCAGCTGCCCTGGGCAGGCAGGCGGGGCCAGAGCAACTTGGTGCCCCCCTTAAGTGTGGGGCTGGGGAAGAAGCCGCAAGTTTTGAAGTTTTGAAAGGGTGAGGAGAGGCCGGCCCCCTGCCAAGTTCACTTGGGCATGTCTGACTGGAGTTAGTTAAGTGAAAGGATGGACAAAGGAGTGACGGAGAATACATCTTCCGTGGACTTTGATTTTCTGCCATTCAGTAGCATGCATTAGACCAACAGGGCACAGTGGAAGAGGGAGGGAGGCCTAGGGCCCCCTGCCCAGGATGGGGGGGGGGGTGTTCCCCTCACCCCTGCACACATCCAAGCCTCTGTCTTTCTCTGCCTGCCCCTCTCATTCCTGGCCAAGCCGAGGTCTAGAAATCAGCCCCTCCCCAGGGGTACCTCTCTCCCTCCCCTCCCTTCCAGAACAGTAATAACCACTCTCTCCTTTACTGAGCATTTGCTCCATCCCCAGCACTTTACTAATATTTTGCTGCTCTCCCACAATAGCCCTATCAGGTAGGCTTCATTCTTCCCATTTTGCAGGTGAGGAAGTTGAGGTTCAAGGAGATAAAACTGTGCAAAAATCACACAGCTGGAAAGGGTAGTACCTGCATCTGGACTCAGGTCTAACTCCAAAGCCTGTGCTCTTAGCCACCACTGAAGCTTAGGGCCTCAGACCTTGGAATCACTGGGCAGAGGGCTCTTCCCTGGCTGGCCTAAATTTTGGACAGGGCTTCTGCGAGGGTGCCACTGACTCTGTGGGCCCATCTCCGCACTCCAGGTCCCCAGCCCCATTCCCACCTTGAGCTAAGGGTGTCCCACCAGCCCACAGAGCTCTCTGGGTGCCCCTGGGGGTCCCTGGGCCTCTTCGTCCTGGTCCACAACACGGCAGAGTCCCTAGTCCCCTCTACATGCACGTGACCCTGGTCCTTCCTCTTCTATTGAAAGGAATTAAGGTCCCCTCCAGGGCACATCATGGTTCATAGGGTGGGGTGAGGGTCCCCTAGCATTTGGGTACAAAGGAAAAACACACACAAGGCTCCTGCCATCAGGGAGCCTCCTGTCTTAGGCAAGAACACATAAGTCACGCACCCAAACCTGGTGAAGCAAAGAGACAACACTGCTGCTTAGTCCTGTGGGGTATGCTTTATTCGCTCCACTTCACAGATGAAGAAATTGAGGCTCCAGGAGTGGAGGTGCATTGCCCAAGGTCACACAGCTAGGAAGCAGCAGAGCCTGTTTCCCAACCCTGAACCCCATTCTCTCCACTGCATTACACCACTGGGTCACCAACCCGGCCACTACCCTGACCAACAGTGGAGGGAGATGAGCATCTCTAAGGGGCCAACGGGTGCCACCATCAGCAGGGAGGTGCCTCAGGATGGGGAGAACCAGGCAAGAGTCAGCAGGATGAGGAAGGCACCTGCAGGTCTCACATCCAGGGAAGGAGTCTGGGGGCTGGGTCAGGCCTTCCTCCCTTTGGGGGACCAGGTCATCTACAGAGGGAAGTGCCGGTGGCCAGGGCCTGCAGGGGATGACTGGGGGAAGCCAGATCCAGAGAGAAGTCAGGTGCAGGCTCTGAGAGCACCCAGGACACCTCCAAGCAAGCCTAATGGCCTGACAGGGTGGAATCTGCTCCCCAAGAGGAGGGAAGGGCCCTGCATATGGCAGCTGTTAACCAGTGTGAATGCCACCCGGGACCCTGCCAGGGTTGTTGTGAGCACTCAGTGAGCTAACAGTTGTAGAGGACCGAGCACATAATAACCTCTCAATACATAGTTGAAAAACAACACTGGGTCAATCACGGAGCCAGTGTTGGCTGTGGGAGCTGCCAAGAGGCTAGGCAGGAACATCCTTGCCGGGCAAGGTCTGCTCTGACCGCCCTCAAGGCCACCCCTCCACTTCCAGGAGTGGGAGGGGAGCTTTGGGGAGTCGAGGCTGGGGAGGAAGCCCCTGCTGGCAGCGGCCGATGCCTTGGGCTTGGGGGCTGGTGTGCTGCCCTCCACGGGGTAGGGGACGGTGGTACCAAGACTTCAGTCACCAGGAGCAAAGCGTAGCTCGCTGCACGGGGCGGGGGTAGTGAGGAGTGATTTCATGCGTCCCTCCCCTCCAATAAATAAAGAAAGCCAAACTGTCGCAGCCCCACGGGCAGCCAGCCGGCTCCCCAGCCTGGTGTGGGGAGGGGCCGGCGCTGCAGCTCGGCTCTGGGACCCGCGGCTGCCGGCTATCAGCCTCCTCATCGCCTCTCCTGGCTGGAAGAGAATTTAATCCACTGGGCTCCTCTCCACACACACTGGGGTCCTTTTGATGTTCCTCTTTATCTCCTTTCCCAACAAAATTGCCCCTCGACAGCTCCAAGAGGGCCTCCTGCCTCTCCCTCCCTCCCCCTCCCCGCCCCACTAAGCAGCACGCACTCCACTCCCCACCCCCAATGGGCTGCGAGCAAGGAGCAAGGGCGTGGAGGACACAGGACGCAGAGGAGCAGGGCCGCACCCTCGTACAGCCCGGGCTTCCCTCCCCTCCACCTTGCTCCCTGATCTTGGGAGAGGCGCGCTTCGCCCCTTGGGCCTCGCTTCTGGCATTTAGCGAATGTAGGAAGGGTCTTCCGGTGCCGTCTGATGCCAGTTCTTTGCACACATGAGGAGCAGCGTTCTGTAGAGGGGGCGACACGCAGGAGGCCAGGAGAGCTAGCGAGGTGCTGAAGAGCTTGGACTCTGTAGGAGTCAGTACTGACCCGAGTTTGAATCCTTCACTGACAGCTGTGCAGCTTGAGCAAGTTACCCTCTCTGGCCTCAGTTTCCTTCTCTGTAAAAAGGGGGGACTGATGCTGACGTCACTGGGATGTGAAAATTTTGGTTAAGGTGTGGGAAGCACACGGTAGAGGCTTGGTAAATGGAAGCTGCTGTTTTAGAAGGCTCTGGGCTGAGGGCTGCAGTTAATAGGGGTTTTGCACCAACTTAAAGAACTGGGTAATAATCCCACACACACCTCCCGAGGGACTGACAAGTCACAAGCTAAGTCCCAGCGGGAATTAGCCCTCTGGGCAGGTTCTGAAAGGGACAGGCTGAGCATTTGAGGGAATTTAGCCGGAGGTGGCTCTGGGGTCTCAGGACAACCATATGCGGGGTCGTGACAGCTACAGTGTCAAGCCTAGTGAACTTCCAGTCCCTGGCGGCAGATCAGCGAGAAGGGAGCTGACCTCACTCGTTGAGACCCAGAGATATCATACGAAGGGGCCAAGAGGCCCTGGGGTGGGGAGGAGGTCGGAAACCCGGTGCTCCCGCCTGGCCAGGTGCTCGTCCTGAATCTGCACTGAGCTAGCTAGCACCACCTTCCCAGGCGTCCCCTCAGTCCCTCTGCCTGCGCACTCCCTCACCCCCCAGCCTTGCTCTGTTACGGTGATTCTCGAACTCCAGCTTGCATCAGAACACCTGGAGGGCTTGTTAAAACAGTGCTGGGCCCCACCCCCAGGGTTTCTGATATGGTAAACCTGAGTGTGACCGCCAAATCTGCATTTCTAACAAGTTCCTAGGTGATGCTGATGCTACCCGTGCCTGTAGAAAACTCAGAGAACCACTGCTATCCCCGAGTAGTTCTCATCCTTGGGTGCACATTAGAACGAGTAACCTGAAGAGCGTTATAAAATCCTGATGTCTCGTTTCCTCCACCCCAAGTCTAATTTCCTTGGTCTGGGGTGCAGCCTAGGCATGGGGGTATTTTAAAGCGCCCCAGGTGGGTTTTTTAAAAAATAAATAAATTTATTTATTTATTTTTTGGATGCATTGGGTCTTCGTTGCTGCACGCGGGCTTTCTCTAGTTGTGGCGAGCGGGGGCTACTTTTCGTTGTGGTGCACGGGCTTCTCATTGCGGTGGCTTCTTTTGTTGGGGAGCACAGGCTCTAGGCGCGCGGGCTTCAGTAGTTGTGGCACACGGGCCCAGTAGTTGCGGCTCGCGGGCTCTAGAGCGCAGGCTCAGTAGTTGTGGCGCATGGGCTTAGTTGCTCCGCGGCATGTGGGATCTTCCCGCACCTAGGGCTCGAACCCGGGTCCCCTGCATCGGCAGGCGGATTCTTAACCACTGCGCTACCAGGGAAGCCCCTCCCCAGGTGGTTTTGATGTGTGGCTGGGTGGAGAACTACCACTCTGCCCCTGCCCTGCTCACCCTTCTGGATGCCCGTGGGTGCCTCCAAGCTGCCCTCCCTGTCCCAGCTGATGTCTTCCCAGCCCTGACTGAGCAACGTTAGTTCCCTAGGGAGTGTCAAAAAAATGCAGCTGCCTGGGCCCCACCACTGAGAGACTCTCACACAGTGGCCCTAGGCATCTTAGTTTCTTTTTCGAGCGCCACTGGCAATTCTGACGCGCAGCCAGGTAAGGAGGGCTGCGCTGGTGTGAGTCACACATGGCCTCCAAGTTCACCTTCCTCTTTCAACCCCAGTGTTCCTGTGCTCCAGAGCCTAGAGTGGCTCCCTACTGCTCACGGAAGCAATGTCATGCTGGAGCCCTCCAGATGCCCCCTGCAGAGGGACTCCAGGAGAGCTGCAAAGCCTCCCAATACCCCAACAATCTCCCCAGCTTCTGTACATGGACCCTTTGTAATCAGCTCACTTGTCCTGCCTCATCATCAATTATTCGTTCTCCACTCCGTGCCTTGCTTAGGCCAGCTTAGGTTCTCAAATGTTGGCCTCAGACCAGCAGCGGTATCAGCATCACCTGGAACTTGTTAGAAATGCAAATTCACAGGTCCACCCCAGACCTACTGAATCAGATATTCCTGGGGGAGGACAGCAATCTGTAGTTTACCAAGCCTCCAGGTGATTCTGATACACGCTAAGGCCCGAGAACTTCGTGTTTAAAGCCACTTCCTCCACCTGGAGTGCATTTTCCCTTCCTTCATTTCTAAAACAACCCCTCTTGGGGCAGCCTCCTCTGCTGGCGTTCTCTTAGATTCGGTCTTGGAGTGTTCAGTGATGCCGTCTTGGTTGGCTCAGCTCACTCATATTGCTGGATGGAACTCCAGTGCATTCCCCCCGGGCCCTGGAGCTGCAGTTGGGGGACGCCCACATCAGACCCTGACTCTGTTTCCCTCAGTCTGGAGGGCACCCCAGCCTGGGAGCTGGGCCTGGGCTCTTATCCTCACTCTGCCGCCAACCTCTGTGAATTCCATTTCCTTTGGAGGGGTTTCCAAGCTCCAATATTCCTTCATCTCTACTGTGTGGCCCATGGGAAGAGGATCGAACCGAGTAACGGGTGAGGAAAAGCTGCTGAAGCCCCATCGCATCTGAGCACCTCCTGTGTGCCTGCTCCGATGTGGCTTTGCACTACCCCAGGGGCTCCCAACAGCAACTACAGAAGGTTATTCTGTGGTTATTCTGAACTGTGTCTGGCAAAGAGTAGGCATCCAGTGAATGTTTGCTGTGTGATTGTTGTTGGTATCGTCAGCTCTCTGAACAATTGTGAAACAAGTTTCAGGACATAGTTTTAAGTGGAAAAAATCCAACACAGCCGTGTGTAGAGCACGCTACTGTTTGTGTCGAAGAGGGGGGAGGGCGTAGATACACAATGCTCTTACATGCATGGATTTCCTGGGGAAAGAGACCCAGGGATTAGGGTATGGTTGTCTCTGGGGAAGGCTCTCAAAGGGTAGGGAGGGGCAACAGGGAAAGGGAGTCGGTTGTGTGCCCTTCTCACTTTTGAATGAACCATGTGAAGACTTTCTGAGTCTGTGTTTATCACGTTGTTAACATTTTCTATGTTAGGAAAATTAAAACATCACAGTGCTTGGGGTCGTTTCCTGCAGGGGTTCTGTCCAGGCTCCTGGGAGTAGGACACAGGGATGTGGCCCCTCCTCTCCCAGCCTTTGACCATCCCCACCTCCCTCTGGGTGAGGACAGAGGGAGCTCAGGGATACAGGACCCCCTGCCCGCCTCACACTTGGTGCCGCTGTACCTCTTCCTCTGGGTCCCTCCCCCTCCTCTGGATGTGGGGCTGCACAGACCTCCCCACACACCCACCCCTCCTCGGCACCCCAGAGGACGTGGCCCAGCAGATGCAGAGGGGGCTGTTCCTCCGGAGCTGGGTGTGCTCCTGGGGTCCAGCTCGGCCCCTTTCTGTTACCCTGACCTCGGATCTCACCATTTTCTCTCTGGTTCCTTCTTCCTCCTTCCCTGTCTCCATACCCTTTGACTGACCGACTTCCCCTGATAGAACCTGGTAAGTGAGCCTGGGAAGGGCTGGGGCTGGGAGGCATGCGGGGCACTGTGGGGAGGGAGCTTCGGGGGGGGGGCATGCTCCACCTGCTGTGGGCACACCTCAGACGGCCCACCTTCTCTTCTCGGGCCCCAGGTCCTGTGGAGGGGCCAAGGTCCAGGGGAGGGAGAGGTGTCAGTGTCAGCTGCTCAGGGCTGTCACAGGCTGCCGGCTTTGGCTATTAGTGCCCCTTCGGGCATTTAATTGGTCCTCTCGGTCTGATGGATGGATTTCCACGCCAGGGAGACTTGGAAACTCCACAGCCCAACAGGGCCGGAAGAGCGTTGCCTGAACAATCCGCGGGATCCCCTCTGGGCTGGGGGCCCTGGAGGACCCGCTGCTTGCCTGGATCCCAAAATTGGCAGTGCCCTTATTTTGTAGTTGTAAGTAGAAAAACCTCAAGAGACCGAGGGTTAACATGCATTTATTTCACAAATGTATCTGAGCACCTAAGGGACAGCTCCAAGGGCATCAGAATCTTGTGACTCTCAGGCTTCGCTGAGGGTGTCCTTTCCAGCCTTGCTGGGACCACCCCTCTCTGATGGTGTAAAGGCTTCCAGGTTGCCTGGCTGCCCCTCTCTCAGCAGGAATGGGTTCTGGGAGGAAGCCCCTCAGCATCCCTGGGCAACCAAGAAGAGAGGCGTGCCTCCCTGCCAGCCCCTGGTTCCACAGGAACATGTGCCCAGAGGGGCTGTTACCGGGGTCTGGGCTGAGGGAGGGTCATGCAGACCGAGCAGGAGGGCGTGTCCTCCTGGCGCTGACAGCCCAGGTCTGTAACCCACTGAGTGTATCAGCAAGGCTCGGGAGACGCGCTTGACTGGTTAGTTCCAAATCACAGGCCACCCACCTAGGTTGGAGCGGGCTAGTCTGGGGGTAATTTGCCCCCATGCAGGAGGTCGAATCACTTTCAGAGCAGACCAGTCTCCAGGTAGCCAGTAAGCCCTGGCTCCCACCTTCAGCAGTAGCTCCTCCTCATCTGGACACTTGGGTAGCATGGAGAGAGAGATCACACGTTTTGTGTGAGGACAAGCCAGGTGGCATCTGAGGGCCCCGTGAGCTCTGGCCCTGATTGGAATGATCAGAAACACCTGACCTAGAGTGAGGCCTGCCCACCTGAAACCGTGGCCTCGGGCTGCTGGGCTGGGGAAGAACCGGTGAAGGAGGTGCTGGAGTCTCTGTACCGTCTGGGATTCCGTGTCCACCCAGCCACCACGGCTGGCCACAGAGAGGGGCACATGGGGGTTCACTTTGCCACTCAGCCACCTGGGTGGGTCCCACGGCCCGTGTAAGCGGGGCAGTGTTCCCCCTGGTTGACATGGTCCAGAGGGATGACGGAGGAGAAGCTGTGTCCTGCTCTGGCCCTCATGCCCTGTCCTGTCCAAGCCAACCGTGGATGCTTATTTGCTTCTCTCCCCTCCCTTCTGACCCTCTTTCTTCTTTCCTGCATCTCCCTGCCGCGTCTCGCAGCCGGCAAATGCCTCTCCACTTGGGGTCCCCGGGGCAGAGGAAGGGAGCAGGAGATGGAAAATGAACCAAACCCTCTGCAAGGGACATTGTGGGCATCGGATGGGGTGATGAAGGCACACAGAATTGGAGGAGACTTCCAGAAGGCCTAGACATGGGCAGAAGGGTCAGGGAGCCAGGCCAGGATCGCCCAGGGGAGGCCAGGTCAGGGAGTGGGGGGTAGACAAGCCCTGCTTCAGCCCCGGCGCCCCCTCTGACTGGTTTCTTCTCCATTTTGATCCAGGGCCTGAACAGCATGTTCGAGGTGTACCTGGTGGGGAACAACTCTCACCACTTCATCATCTCCCCCACCTCCGTCCAAGGGAAGGCGGACATTCGCATCCGGGTGGCCATCCCCCTGGACTATGAGACTGTGGACCGTTACGACTTCGACGTAAGGCCCGCTCACCCTCTCTTTGGCCGGGAGGGGGTGGCACCATCCCCTTAAATCCCCTCTTCCACCTCTCCCCATTCTTCCCTCGTGGATCTGACCCAGAGAAGCCCACTGAGCTATGGCAGGGGTTAGGCTGGGCCTCCTCTTTTCCAGGAGGATGAGGAAATGTCCAAGAATTGAGTGGAATTTCATTAGGTACCGTCAGAGCCTCAGAAGCCCATCAGGAGCCTCTACTGCCCGGCATCAGCCAGCACGGCCCCCGTTAGCCCCTTCCTTCCCAGCAGATTCTATGGCCACCCTAACCCTATGAGTACTGATGGAGGGATTCACAGTAGCATACATCTGGGATGGGCAATGACTCAGACTGGTGCTCTGGGTTGGAATGGGCAGAGGCCCCTGGGGGATTTATGGGAACGAGGGCTCCAGGAGCATGTGAGAGCTCACCTGGCCCCTGCTCTATGCATCCAGCTCTTTGCCAATGAGAGTGTGCCTGACCACGTGGGCTATGCCAAGGTGAAGATCACCCTCATCAACGAGAATGACAACCGGCCCATCTTCAGCCAGCCACTGTACAACGTCAGCTTATACGAGAATGTCACCGTGGGTACCTCTGTGCTGACAGTCCTGGTGAGTCCCCTCTCTCCTGCAGGGCAACTGAGCTCTGGGGTAGACCATCAGGAGGCATCCACAGGGATCCAAGGAGTCTGAGCAGTCAGGGAACGGGGTGCCCCCAAGCCCTCAGAGGCTGTGATGTTAGTATACTAGAGCATCTGGACTCTTCATGATGGGCTTCCTTGGCCAGGGCAGCACTGTGGAAGAGGGACCAACCTGGGGAAGAATGAGGTTGGGCCCAGGATACTTTGGTTTTCTGCCTTGTCCCTGAGAGATACTGAGCCTGGGTGGGCCAGGAGCCCTGGACCTGCCCTCTAATGGGGACAAGTGCCAGCCATCTCTCAGGAAGGTGAGCCTCTCTATCTGAGTACAGACACCAGGGAAGAATGGGCTCCTTGAAGATGCCTGGACATCCCCAGCTGTCTTTGGCTGGGACTTTGACAGGGGACTCCTCCCAGTGTCCATTTGTATCCGTCAGTACTCGTGGTCGCGAGGGACAGAAACCTTTAAGTGGCTCAAGCAAAACAGGATTGGCTCATGTAACTCAAAAGTGTAAGTGACTTCAGGCATGGCTGTATCCAGGCACTCAACTGAGCAGGAATCTGACTTCAGCACTGGGCTCTGCCTTTTTGTATTGGCAGAGAGGGACACCAGCACCCTTAGGCTCACTTCTCACCAGTTTATCAACCCCAGTGGGGGGAAAAAATATTCTTTTTCAATCGTTCCAGCAAAAGTCCCAGAGCTGATTCTCACTGACCCAGCTTACTGGGCCACCCTGGAACCAGTCATCATAATTCTGATACACCAGAGATGGGTCATACTCCCCTAGTGGAATGGGGTTTGGGTCCACCCCATTCAAATTATATGGGCTGAAAATGGGACAGGATATTCTATAGCGGCTTCTGGTATCGGAACAAAGAGTGTTGCTGAGCAGAACAAAGTGGTCGATGTGTGCTACACAAGCTCAGGGGCTTGCCCATAGCAGGTGCTCAATAAACGTTACGGAGTTTAACTCGCTGCTGCCCCTCCTTGCCACCTGAGGCCCCCCGAGTCCTACCACTTCTTGCTCCATTCTCACTCCAAGCACGGAGATTGCCCGCCGATCTCAGGCCCCTACTCCATAGTGTGTTTACTCTACAGAAAGATGGTATGAAACTGTTTTGAGCCCCCAGGCCCTTCCCATCTGACAGTTATTAATATTTCAAACAGATGTTTAGCTAGACAGGCCGTCAGATGTAAACAGTAAGTCTGCTGCGGCTGATTTCCCTCCCACCTGCTTCCCCAGCCCATGGCTCTGCCAGCTTTCACCAAGTTGCTCACTGCAATCAGTCACCTGGTGCCTGAGGCCCCTTGGGCCCTCCTGCAGCCTCTAGGGGCCCAACCAGAGAGCAAGTGCCAGAGGCTCTGGCCTTCTGGACCCAAAGAGAGCCTCTTCAGCCCCCCAGCCACCTTCCAATGTCAGGATGAAGGACACCCAAGCAGCCTGTCCCCCACAGGGCCTGGAGCCACATGGCAAAGAATTCGGATGTCAAGCCCAGGCTTGGCGGGTGGCCGGCGATTCCTTCATGTCGTTCTTGCTGGGGATGGAGGGTCTCACTTTGCAGTCCCCAGTTCCTCTGGCCCTGGCAAGGGTTGAGGGGAGTCTAGGGGGTAGGGTGGAGGCGGGGGGGTGAAGTGTGGAATGGCACACCTCTTGGCTGATGGCCGGCTGCAGGTGCCAAGGATGATGTGTGAAGCCCAGTCCCATCTGGGGTTGGCACTGGAGAGTAGCTTCTCACACTGGGTTTCCTCAAGCACTGGAGCAGTTCCTGGGCCTGCATGGACCCCTGCCCGCTGCCTATGACCCCTTTTCCAGTCCCTCTCCCAGTGTTTAGCAGATGTGTTCAGCCTCCTCTGTGGCTACCTGAGGGTCTCCGGCCAGGGCTGGCTCATCTGGGCAGCCTCTAGTTCCTCAGTGTGTCTGTCCAAGCCCTGCCCACCTTCCTACCAAACCCTCAGCCCCAGGGTTCGTGGAATTGTGCAGCTCTGAGGGGGCTGTTTCACCCAACGATAAGCTCTAGCAGCAGGGCTGTGTGTCTGAAGGAGCTCAGGTCCTGAAGTGAAACAGTGGGCCCTGCATCCCTGCCTTCTCTGTGTGCTGGTCTAACTGTATCACCTCTAAGAATCTTCATTTCCCCTCCGCTGAATGGGCATGAGTTCCCCCCGCCCCCCACCGCCACTCCCGCCGCCACCAAGGCTGCTAGGTGTGAATGACAGATGTGAAAGCATCCCCTGGTGACCCCCCCCCCAATCACCGTCATCTCCCAGTCTCCCCAAGGTACTTCCAGAGCTCCTAGCAGGGGCCAAGTGTCACGGCCACACCTGCCACACCCGCTGCCCTGGCCTCTCCCCGCCTGCCCTTCTCCACTCGGACCCAGGGTTAGCCCAGTCTCTCTACCACCTTTGCTCCAGGAGGGGCTGAAATTATAGCTATCTGCTCAGGGACTGTGAAATTCCTTCTCCCTGACCTTTTCTGGGATGTTATTAAAACGTTTCATGGGCAGTTGTGTCAGAAAAAAATAATTATGAAGCAAAGGAAAATGTTTCAGTTTGCGCCGAAGGCCAGGGCAGCGCCTGCTGCAAGGGGCCTCCCCACCCCACGCCACGGCAGGGCCCCAGTTCTGTGCCTCATCACCTGTCCTGGGGGAAGGCAGCAGTTCACCAGGGAGCTGGGAAAGCCGGAACAGGAGGGGGCCGTCGCCTGCAACCTGGGCATCCCAGCTGGGATGGCATCCCTTCTCACCTCCCTCTCCCCGGCCCTTCCTCAGCCCACGTTTTGAGGCCCTTACAGCCCCCAGTTATAGAAAAATGAGTTTCCACTGGTAGAGGGGAAAGAGCTGGGATGTAGCGGTCAAAGACTTGACCTTGAGCCCCAACCCTGAAGGGTGACCACATAGGGGAGGGGTGTGTAGGGGCACATTTACCCACGTATGTTTGCTTGTGGGGTGTATGCGTGCATGTACACAGGCATGCCCTTGTGTCTGTGCCTTTATGGGTGTGTGCAACTACATGCGCTCAGATACGTGTATATAACACGTGTGCATGTGTGTGCGTGTGCAGATTCCTGTATGATGCTGGTGGCTCCGCATCCTCTAGGCTCTATGGTTTCTTTCCCTCTCATATCCCCAGGCTGCTCTGATTCTCTCCTTCCAGTCCTGCCTCCTGACCTGATAATAGGGGTTGGGTGGGAAGGCTGTGGGGTATCTTCCTAGGATTCTGCTGGGCTTCGGGCAGCCCTGTAGCCTGGCCGGAGGGGTTTGTGGGTGCTGCTGGACAGTAAGAGAGCAATCTGAACGTTCAACAAATGTTTTCTGAATACCCACCGCTGTGTCAGGCACATGGCCCTGAGGATGCAGTGGTGATGTGAGTCTTGCCCTCATGAAGTTTATAGTCTCTTGGGAAAGCCTGATGTTAGTACTAAGAAGTGAATCTTTACATTAAGCATTACTCGCTGTGACGGAGAGATCAGGGAGCTATGAAAACCTGTAACAGGGCAGCAGACCTTGACTGGGGTCAGGGAAGCCTTCCCTGAGGAAGTGGCGATTGAGTAGGCATTAACAGGTAAGCAAATGGAGAGAAGCACATTGGAGAAAGAGGGCATAGCACGTGCAAAGGCCCTGTGGCTGGAATGCAGTGGTGGGGGTGTGATGTGCAAGGAAGTGGAGTGCTGCTCCTCTGAGGCGGCGGGGGTTGGGGGTGGGTTCAGCTGTCTCTCCTGAATTGCGCCCACCCCAAACTTAACCACTGGGCTGCTGTTCTGATAGTGGAGAAGGCTTGTATCAACTCATCCACATTATCTTACCTATTCCATCCTGGTGGCCCATGGCCAGCATTTGGGAAACAGCTGGCAGAAGCTGTTCCTGGGATGTGCAAGGAGCCAGCCTGGCCTCCTGCAGTGTGGAGCACGTGTCCCCAGATTCATTAGCTCCATGTCCCCTGGGCAGTGAGAGAGGGACACCGAGGAGGAGAAGCAGCCAGGAGGGCATGTCTTCCCGCACTCCAAGAGGCCTTCCCTCCCTGCTCCAGGGGCCTGGGGCACAGCAAGGATGGGCAGAAGATGGAGTGCCAGACAAGACAGGATTCTCCCCCAGGCAGGAATCAAAGCAAGAAGGAGAGGTACATAAGAGCCCTGATGGGGCAGGTGCAGGGCCCAGGACCAGCTCAGTTTGCTCAGCCCAGGGATGGAGTGTCACCCCTCAACTCCAGGCAGAGTGGCCTGTGGGGACTGAAAGGCATGGCTCCTCTCTCCCCTCCGTGCCCCTCTTCCCAGCCAGTCCTTGGGAGGCTGGTACCATCTTGGGCAGGGCCCTGAATCCTGTTCTGTTGTGGACCGGTCACTCCTTCTCCGGGATTTGGTTTTCTTCCCAACACGTGAGAAAAATAGTGCCTGCCCAGCCTGCATTGGCTGGGCTATTGGGAGGCTGCAGTGGGTGATATGGATGTAAATAGGTAAGGGGTTACAGACCTAAGTTGTGGTTCTTATTATCATCGGCCTTAAAGGGCCCCATCTGGCTGCCCTTCAGCCTGTGTGTAAGCCCAGCTCTGCGAGGTGGGCCTCTTTCCTCCTCTGTCACCTGGGGAGGTACCCTGACAGGATCCTACCGGGGAGGGTTGTCGTGAGAGTTCAGTGGAATGTTTGGTGAGGACACTCGGTGCCGAGCCTGGCCGGGAACACTCAGAAAATGTCAGCGAGTCATGCCAGCCTCCCGCCTGAGCTTTGAGGTAGCCAAGACTCGCTCGGAGTCGTATAACCTGAGCATGTCCCTGAGCCTCTGGGGCGCCGTTGTCCTCATTATAAAGCTGGATGGTTGGGCCTATGCTGCTTCAGGGCCTTCTGGCTCCATGCGGCTTAATTCCGGCACACTCTGCCCAAGAGGAAAAGTTGATTTTTGCTGTTTAGTTTCACTCCTGGCAACACAAACATGCTTCCTGTCCTTTGAGGGTCCCTCACCCACCCACTGTTCTCTAGAGCTCCCTTGCCTGCCCTGCCCTCCCTCTCCCAGCCTCCATCTGGAAGTTTGGTGAAGGCTCCAAGGTGGTCACTTCCCTGCTTCTGGAGCTCACCAGCTGTTCCTAGTCCCCCAGCCTGGCCTCCCTCCCCAGGGGCATCAACAGAGGCCGCCGTGCTCCTGGCCCCCTTCACTTCTCCTCCCTCCCTCCTCCCCTACCCGCTGGCACCAGAGGCAAAGGTGTGTGTGATGTCACTGCCCCAGGCTGACCCTGGTGAAGGCCAGCCTCAGTCCTGGAAGAACTGAAAGGCAGCGTGCCTCTTCCATCAGCTGTCAGGCTGCGGGGCCTCTTCCCCAGCCCTGAGAGCCTGCAGGCTCAGGGCACACCACACCCCCACACCCCCACCTCCCCGTGTTGCTGAATCCAAGGAATTTAACATGGGCCTCACCCCGGGTGCTGGGAACTCGATGGCCCAGCCAGGTGGTCTGGGAAGGCCAGTCCCCTGCCTCGGCCTCAGGTGGTGCTCCCTGGTCCCTCTGGCACCTTGCAGAAGGACTTGCTGCTCTGCAAGTTGTAGGGGGGGGGGGCACCTCCCAGCTGCATCAGCACCTGCAGGAGGGAACTTTAGGAGCAAAGCTTTGAAACCAGGGAGACTCAGGTTGAAATTCTGCCCCTACCCTTGCTGTCTCTGTGACCCTAGACAGATGCCTGGCTGTGTCTGATCCTAAGTCCCCAAAGTTTGCTGTGGGGATGACAGTCATTATATCTATCCCATGATTAAAAAAAGATGTATTTTAGACCGCTTATACCCAGAAAGTGCTGGGTGACTGACAGCTGTGCTTGCTAGTGCTGTTGCTGTTTTCCTTCTCCACCGTCGTATTTGGGGGTCAGTGGAGCTTCCGAGAACACTGGCTCTTAAACCTAGGTCTCTGGGTTCCTGGATTCTTTGCCTTTGGCTCCGACTTCACTGGACACTGGGTCCTCTCAGTTGACACACTGGTGAGTTCTCGTCTGTGCCTGACCCTGGGCCTCTAACACTCAGGCCCCAGCGTCAAGGAGCAGAAGAGAGAGAGGTTAATTGAGGATGCGGCCGGAGGGCTGAGACTCAGAGGAGGCAGGCGGCAGGTGCAACAGGAGGACTGGCTTCACGCGTGTGCGGCCTGGGCATGTGCTTAGGAAGCTGGAAGTAGGAGGGCCTCACCCTGCGTATGATGCTCTACTGTTGCCATCTTGAGATTCTTAATTTTTTTTTTTTTTTTTTTTTTTTTTTTT
>RJWK010031863.1:0-23980 GCA_004363435.1 Platanista minor | reverse complement strand
ACGCGCGCACCCGTGGGATCTCAAGATCTCCGACCCGGCGCGCGGCATCCGCCCCCTCCCCACTGTAAGCGCCAGGCTCGGCCAGGTCCGGGGAAGCTGCCGCGAGGCGGCCGTGCCTGCAGTGTGGGCGGGGGCCGGGGGCCCGAGAGGTTCCGCCGCCACAACGCTGGGAGCCGCAGTGGTTCCGAGCGGGGCTCAACATGGCGGAGAGAGAGGTGGAGTCCAGCCCCGGAAAGAGGGTAGGTGAGGTGAGGCAGAACTCGGGCGGCGGGCGGCGGGGGGCGGGGCGGGGACAGCGTCCCGGGGCCGAGGCCGGGAATGGGCCATGCATAGGTTCGTGGAGGGGTCGCCGAGGCCCGGTTGGGGAAAGGTTGCGGGCAGGACTGAGGCAACCTTGGGTCTGGAGCGCGCTTAGAGTGGTCCTTCGGCAGGTGGGACAAAGATTTGCTGCTGGTTGGGAGGGGGAGGGGCGGGGGCTGTTGTTTGTGTTTTTTTATTTTTCCAACACTGGGGGTGGGTTATTTGGGCCAGGGGAGAGAAGGTGTCAGATACTTAAGTGCATCTTTGGTGAACCAGAGTCTGGAAGTTTAACGGGAGAGAGGTCAGGTGGGGGTGGTGGTGGCGGGAATGAGTGCTGGAGGGGTCTTCGGTGATAACCATCGCGAATTCACTTTCCTGCCTCCTTTCCCCTCCCCCCCAACCGTTATCAAGACCAAGGTAGAGGTGGTGCTCTTACCTGAGAAGTGGGGTCGTTGGCATGCCCTGATGTATGAGAAAGATTTTGGCAACTATGAATGTCATTTTCTAGTCCAGCCCCTTTACCAACATTTAAGAACGTGGAAGAGTGTGACAAGTTTTGTCATATCAAGGATGTACCCAAACAACCTGCAGAGGCGAAGCCAATTCCACATAGTTGTTGAGTACCTTTTAAAGTTTGTCTTGAAACTTTTCTTATTTAATTCTGAGTGATTTTTTTTTCAGATGGAGAATAATACAGTACTGTCGATTGGGCAGTATTTTTAGATTTTTTCTTTTACCCCCCCACCCCCCGCCGCCCTCCCGCTTAGCGTGTTAAGCAGTAAGTTTACTACCAGGAATCTTCCTTTTTGTGAACGGTATCAAAATGAAGTTAGTGTTAAGCCAACTGCCTAAAAAATTACTGCGTAATCTTTATTGAGAATGCCCTTTCGATTTATCATAAAGTTAGCAATCTCATATAGATAATGCAACTAACATTTTGAGTGCTTACCATGTTCCTGGCACTGTGCTTTATAGGAAGAATTAAACCTCACATTTGCTATATAAAACCCATTTTGCAGATGAGGAAATGTAGGCATAGAGGGGTTAAATAGTTAAGATCAGATAGCTAGTTAAGAGGTTGAGCTGGGATTTGAATCCATGTTTGTCTCAACTACGGTGCTTGTTTTGGATGCCACATAGGAGTTTTTAAAATCTGTTTCTCTACTTAAAAGCTTAAATGGTAAATAAGGAGGGAAGTGTCAAGCAGTATTTTTTCCACAATTTATTAGGAAAATATTTTCAACTACATAGCTGAAAAAATTTACAGGGAGTGTCCATAGTGTCCACCATCTAGATTCTACCATTAACATTTTACTATACTTGTTTTATCACATATTTATCCACATTTGTCTCTTTATTCATCAGTTCTTATTTTAATGCATTTCACTGTAGTATTGAGCAATTAAAATTTATTGTTGATAGTCTTAGGTTTATAAAATTTTAGATCTCCCTCATTCAATAATTAGATCTTCCTCATACATAATGGGACAAATTAAGCTGTGTGATAGTATGTCCAAATAGTTTACTTAGTATAAATATTGGTTATGGAATGCACATGTTTTGAAATTTTAAATTGTTCTTCATGCTGTGAGCGAGTCTTAAACTGGATCCTCATTATGCTTGAGTGAAGGCATATGGCATGTGGTCCACCAATTAAAATGTAAAGAATAAATTATTTTAGATGTGTAATATTTATACAAGGAGGTCTCTGAATCCAGTTACTACTAATGCTGTTATCATTCACAGTATAAGATAGAATGTTTTAGAAAACATCTATGTGCTTTGGTAACAAATTCATCTAGATGTTAAATACTTCTTTCTCTTCTAATACACTTAAAAGGTGCCACACTGGTAGCAGTCTAAACTTTTATTATTTTTTAACAGTATGTAATATACAGAGCACTCGTACAGGTTTTCCCCATTATTTTACCAGTTTCATTGTGGAGGAAGGTTACAGTCAGTGTCTTTTAGGCTCCATAATCCATTTTGGTTTTGATAGTTTGGTTAGAATGTTCAGTAGAGTTGTCTTAAATGGAACACATGGTGCATGTGCTTTTTTTCCTTCATTTTTTCTCTGTGCCTGTGCTTAAACTCCACGTGGATTCCATATGTGTACTCCAAGCAGATTAGTGGGGACTGTGTACAAAAGTACAGTATCTTATAAAATAGTTTGCCTTGAGGTAGTTAAACAAACTACGTAGGCCTAGGTAATAAATTTAGATTATTTAATCTGAAATTTCATTGATGACATGGTATTGTATTTATGATGCTTACTGCCTTTGACTTTTATAATCATAAGTCACAAAAAATTGTTGAGTACCTGTGCTAGTTCATGAACTACATGCTAAGTATTATGCTGTGGTATATGGTATTTATGATCATTTAGACTTACATATTCTGACTCTTCTGCTATATTGTGAACTCCATAAGGGTAGGGCCATTATATGCTTTTTGCATCTCCAACACCTATGACCTTCACATAATAGGAACTCAAAAATTGATTTTTGGTAAGAAAAGTTTACCTGTTGCATTAGAGGCTCTATGGCTTGGGTACCAAGTTATCTGGTTTGTAATTCTGGGACCTTCAGTTATCTTTCATATCACTCATTACACCCTAAGTTCTCTTCTGTGAATCCAGATTTAAGGATCTTATGATCGTTCTGGATTACGGTTAGATGGGAGAGTGTGTTTTAAAACCATTGAGTTAACAACCTTAAACTCTTTGTAGGTCTGCATGGTGTCTTACATTTGTGGGCACTTAGGACAATAGGTATTAATTAGGTAAGATTGATTTGATTGTATTCAGACTATATCTGAATGCCAGTCTCTCAATTTGTGAACATGGGGAAGCTGAATATGTGGGTGGGTGAGCACTACATCCATCTATCATCTCTGCCTTAGAAGGAACCAAGTTCAAATGAAGGCCAGTATTTTTTTTTTAAGGCACTGAGGTTTTGTTTTGTTTTGTTTTTTTGATGTGGACCATTTTTAAAGTCTTTATTGAATTTTGTTACAATATTGCATCTGTTTTATGTTGTTTTGGTTTTTTGGCTGTGAGGTATGTGGGATCTTAGCTCCCTGACCAGTGATCAGACCCACACCCCCTGCACTGGAAGGCGAAGTCTTAACCACTGGACCACCAGGGAAGTCCCTGAAAGCCAGTATTATACACACACACTCACACTCTCTTACTTTAAAGTCAGGATACTTTTGAGATATTATTTATGAGTTTTTTTAAAGACTGTAAAATTTTTATTTTCTGAAATAAGTTTTAAAATTCATTACATAGGCTTGTAAGTAGAGGGGTTATTTTATGCATGGTTATTATAATAAACTATTAGAAGCATGAGATCTAACAAAATCTGGTGGCCATATTTTTTTGTGAAATCCCTTTATCTTTTCAAAGGTTACATACAAAATAATAATAACTTTTGTAAATGTATGTGTTATTACCTGGTCTAGTAAGTTGTGTCCATTTTCATACTTAAACTTTTCTGTGTATTAAATTTGAGGTATATGTGTTTGGCATGCTTAATAGAAAGAGAAAGCATATGTGTAAGTAGTATGCTTCCATTTTTGTGAAAACAAAGTGATCTCTCTTCCTCACATATGTGTCTATACTTGTATACGTATGAACTTGGAGAAACTTGCGGAGGACACATGTCAGGCTGTTACCATTGATTACCTTCAGCAGGTGGGGATGAGAAAGGAAGGGGAGACTAAGGGGGAGAATTTTCCAAATTGGAAAAATACTCGAGGTATAATATTAAGTGAAAACATAATCTATTTTGTTATTGTAAGTCTGTAAATATTGAACGTGCATGTAGACAGGAATAGAAAATAACATGAACAAATGAAAACATTGATTTTACTACTGATGGAATTATGGAGAAGTTTTGTTTTGGATTTCTGTTATTTTAATATTTTATAATAAAATAATTGCAAAAGGTTTATCCCTCTTAATTCCTTAATGAACTTTTTATCTTTTGTCTTTTGGCTAAATGTGTTGCTTAAAAACATGGTGGTACATATCATTAAAAATATTTGCAGATCATGTGTACACACTGTAAGTTATCTACTTTAAGAGTGCATTGGCTCTTCGTATAGAGAGCATTTCGAAGAGACCATTCTAGTGTTGACAGTGATCCTGAATTGTTTTCACAGTGCCCATCTTGTAACTAGCAGAGGCTTCTGTAAATAATGATAATACCTGGTATTTATAAACATTTTAATTTTCAGTCATTCTGAATATTTTATGTGTAGTATGTTTTTTAATCATCATTAATTCCATAAATAGTAGTTACTATTACTGTCCCATTTTATAAATGAGGAAACTGCGGTACAGAGAGAGCTCACGGTCATGATATAATAGGCTAAACCAGGATCAAGCACCATTTGAAAAATTGTACTGTTTGATAAATAGTATAGGTTAGAATGCATTATAATAACATGCAATGATTAATAAACATACATTAGTTATTAATATATATGATATATAGTAATATGTGTAAATAATAGTATAGGTTCAGAATTCATTATTTGGAATTTTTGGTTGTTAAAATAATATTGAATTAGGGACTTCCCTGGTGGTCCAGTGGTTAAGACTCAGCACTTCCTCTGCAGAGGGTGCAGGCTTCGATCCCTGGTTGGGGAACTAAGATCCTGCATGCCGCATGGTGCGGCCCCCCCCCCCCCCCCCACACACACAAAAAAAACCAGGAGGAAACAAAACAAAAAACATTGAATTATATTTAAATCAAATCGATGTAAATTACTTCTCAGGAATCATCAAATTAACTTTCTGCCTATGAAATATATCTTGAGATAACCTTACAACATATGCAACTCACATGTTTATTTTTAAGAAATATACACCAAATATTTTAAAGCTGTGATTCATTTTAAAGATAAAGCTTATGCTTCCTTTGAAAATGGAATGATTTTATTATATACTAAAGAGAATATAAATAGATAAATGTACAATTGCAATTTCTCTGGATATTTAGAAGATATTTTTGAGTTCTGTATTAGGAGACCAACTTTTAAAGAAGACTAACTACTACTACTTTTTAAAAAAGACTGACATTTCTCTTAAATATTCTGATTATTTTACTATGAGTTAACAGAATGTAATTATTTTAGCAAAAGAAAGAAAAAGCATTTTAACATAGTATTGGGCTCTACCATACAAAATTGCTAATATTTGACGTACAGAAATGCCTTTTCATATGGCTCAACCCAGTAGTAAGAGCATGGGCTTTTCAAGGTCCGGTTATGTTCATCCTCTGGTATTTAGCAATAATATACCCACACTCACTTTCTTATGCTTAGGGAATACTTATAATGTTATTTTAATTTCATTCTTATCATTCTGGCCTCCCAGAATCTTGAGTTAGCTGCCTTCCTGCCTTTGACCAAAGACAGTACCTGGACAAACCTTTTTTGTCCAACATACAGGCTACCCACTAATCTTTGAGGTCAAAGATCACATGTGTTCATCTTTCTTTACATTTCCCAAAATGTCTTACAAATTTATATATATATACTCACATGCATACTACACATTTATAGGCAAAATTTAAAAACTTTGTTTCATAATTCCATATCAATATAGAATATAAAATATAGATTGGTACAATAAACCCCATATTCTTAATACCCAGTTGTTGTTGTTGGTTTTTTTTTTTTCTGTACGCAGGCCTCTCACTGTTGTGGCCTCTCCCGTTGCGGAGCACAGGCTCCAGATGCGCGGGCTCAGCGGCCACGGCTCACGGGCCTAGCCACTCCACGGCATGTGGGATCTTCCCGGACCGGGGCACGAACCCGTGTCCCCTGCATTGGCAGGCGGACTCTCAACCACTGCACCAACAGGGAAGCCCAATACCCAGTTTTGACAACTAAACAGTTATCAACATTTTGCAATTCCTGTCTCATCCAACTTTTTCCTTCCTTTCTCTTTTTTCCTTTCTTTCTTTGATGAAATAACTTCAAAGAAATCTCAGGTATCACATCATTTAATCTATAAATACTTCTGTATGTATTTCTAACAGATAATTAAAAAAAAATACAACCACAATACTATCATACCTAACAAAATTAGAGTTTCTTAATCCAGTTCAGATTTCTCTGTTTCTTTAAATGTTTTTTTACAACTGGTTTGTTTAAGTCGCTATCCAAATGAGATTTACCATTTCATTTGGTTTATATGTCTCTTAAGTTTCTGTTAAGTTTAACTATCCCCCCCCAATCCCCCATCCTCTATAGCCCCTGCACTTTTTCTCATGCTATTTTTTTGTTTAAAAAACTAGCTCATTTGTCCAGGAGAATTTACCACATTCTGGTTTTGGTTGATCGAATTCTCGTGGTGTTTAACGTGTTCAGTTACCCTTCATATTTTCCACAAAATAGTTAGATATAGAGCAGTCGTTCTCTATTTTGGCTGAAGCGTTAGAATTACATGGCGAGCTCTTAAATATCCTGATTCCTAGGTCAATTAAATCAGAATTCATAGGGTGGATTCTAGGCATCAGTATTTTAAAAAATTTCCCAAGTGATTTCAGTCTGCAGCCAAGGTTGAGAACTTGAATTGGTAGAGCTTTATGAGATTTTGGTTCAGTTTCTTTGGAAAGAAAAATTCATAAATAGAGTGATTGTATAATTTATTTTCCATCAGACAATTTTA
Organism: Platanista minor; assembly: GCA_004363435.1. Taxonomy (NCBI): domain Eukaryota; kingdom Metazoa; phylum Chordata; class Mammalia; order Artiodactyla; family Platanistidae; genus Platanista; species Platanista minor. The sequence goes on along the minus strand of RJWK010031863.1, from coordinate 16,998 downwards.
AGAATGAAAGGGTGTGCTATTTAATAATTACAGTGGGACAATAGCCATGAACTGGGACTGTCCTGGGCTAATTAGGACGTATAGTCACTCTATTAGGTGATGCTGCAAATTCTTAATTGCATCATTCCAGGAGGCAACTAAACAGTTATCGATATTTTGCCATTCCCGTCTCATCTAACTTCTTCCTTCCTTTCTTTTTCTTTCTTTCTTTCCTTTCTTTCCTTGCTCCCTCCCTCCCTTCTTCCTTTCTATGAAATTACGTCAAAGAAGTCTCAGGTGTCACACCATTCAATCTATAAGTACTTCTGTATGTATTTCTAACAGATAAGAATTAAAAAAAAAAATACAACCACAGTACTGTTATACCTAACAAAATTGAGAGTTCCTTAATCCAGTTCAGGTTTCTTTGATTCTTTAAATATCTTTTTACAATTGGTTTGTTTAAATCACTATCCAAATGAGATTTACCATTTCATTTGGTTTATATGTCTCTTAAGTTTCTGGTGGTTGTCACACTTAGTGATACTAAAATTGATCAGTTTAGGTTCTGTCAGCAGAATCCAACATAGTTCTTAACTTTTCGCCTAATGGATTTATCAGCCATTGATGATTCTTGCCTAGATCCACTATTTCATTAGAAGAGTGATTTTCTAACATTTTTCCAATATTTATTCACTGGAAATCTTTCATAAAGAGTTCCTTTATCAATTATTTGATTACCCTGTAAAATCATTTATACAGAAGCAGAATAAATGCTTATTTTTTCCCCCTTATTTACCAATTTTCAGAAGAATGAATTGATACCTTAGCAAATCCCAAAGTTGAGGTTTGGGAGGGGATACTGCTGTGAACTCATGAATTTTAATATAGTTTATATATTTAAATTTATTGTGGTTACTATTCTTTTTGATGTTTAAATTTGTCATATTTTTGATCAGTGGGTGTCTTTATTAGTTTCCGAAGGCTGCCATAACAAATTACTACCAACTTGGCTTAAAACAACAGAAATTTGTTATCTCACAGTCCTGGAGGCTGGCTGTCTGAAAATAAGGTGTTGGCAAGGCAGTGATCTCTCTGAAGCCTCTAGGAAAGAATCCTCCCTTGCCTCTTCCACCTTCTTGTGGATTGATTTGTGTTCCTTGATTTGTGGCAGTATAACTCCAGTTTCTGCCTCCATCTTCACACTGCCGCCTTCTCTCTATGTCTTTCAGTGTCTTCTAAGGATACTCTTCATTGGATTTAGGGTCCATCCTAATTCAGGATGCTCTCATCTCAAGATCCTTACCTTAATTACATCTGCAAAACCCATTCTGCACACATTCTGGGGTTCTGTGTGGACATGTCTTTTAGGGGCCACAATTCAACCCACTACAGTCTGCCCTTTTGTCCCCAAACTTCATGTCCATTCTGTATGCAAAATACATTCACCTCATCTCAACACCCCGAAAGTCTCAACTCATTACAACGTGAATTTTTAAGCCCAACTCATCTAATATCATCAGCTCAAAAAGTCCCAAATCTCAGTATCTCAACCATTTAAATTAGGTATAGGTGTGACTCTGGGTATGATCCATCTGGAGTAAAATTTCTCTTTATTTGTGGAGCTGTGAAACCAGAAAACAAATTTTCTACTTCCAAAATACAATTGTGGGACAAGCATAGCATGGACATTGCTTTTCTAAAAGGAAGAAAATGGAAGGAATAAAGGGATCACTAGTCCTAATCAAGTTCAGAACCCACAAGGACAAGAGAATAATTCTCAAGACCTGTGAATAATTCTTTGTGGCTTGATCTGCCCTCTGGGTCCATGAAGGCACTGTAGACCCCTGTTTTGGGCCTTCTTCTCTAGACTCTGCCTTTGTGTCTGTGGCTCTGTCTTTGGAGTCATTTTTCTTTTTCTTGAAGAGTAGCACGTGTTTGCAGCTGAGTAATTTTATTAGCTCTTTCCTGCCCATAGAATTCCAGAAGTCAGTTTTTTTTTTTTCCACTTTGTCTAGTCTCTGTTCCTTTAAGAACAGTCTGGCTGTGTTTCTTCTAATAATACTAAAAAACCTGTGAGTCTCCTCTATATATTAAGGGTATCCACACAGTTAGAAAAGATAGTTCTTCACAGATCTTTCCTGGATAACCCCATCTCTATTCCTGACTTAAGTTGAGATGATTAATTGGATCCATGAGTCACACACTTAATATCTTCAGTAAGTGGTTGCCCAGCTACCCTTCACCCTCTCCCTAGAGCACACTTTTCTTATAATGGATTTCCTAATTTTAGCATCCTTTGCAATCTGGATAGGCTGAAATCATTAAGAGTTGTTTCCTTTTTGCTTAATGGTTCCTTCTTCAGTTTACCTTTTTCCTTTCCCTTTTTCCTATAAACAGCAAGGGGTATCCAGGCTCACCTCAACACTTTGCTTAGAAATCTCCAAGTTCATTGCTTCCAAGTTCTGCCTTCTACCTAACAGTAGAACACAATTCAGCTGAGTTTTCTGCTCCTTTTTAACAAGGATCACCATCTAGTTCTCAGTAACATGTTCTTCATTTCACTCTGAGATCTCACCAGAAGCACCCTTAACATATTTTTTTCCAACATTCTGTTCATATTATATGTATTCTCTAAAGTAATAGTAGCTTCCTCTTTTTTGCTCCTCACTTCTTTCTGAACCTTCATTAGAATTGGTGAATACAGATACGTCTGTATTTGTACCAACCATCTCTTCAAGGCAATCTAGACTTTTTGTTTTTTTTGTGGTACGCGGGCCTCTCACTGCTGTGGCCTCTCCCATTGCGGAGCACAGGCTCCGATGCACAGGCTCAGCGGCCATGGCTCACGGGCCCAGCCGCTCCGCGGCATGTGGGATCTTCCCGGACCGGGGCACGAACCCGTGTCCCCTGCATCGGCAGGCGGACTGTCAACCACTGCGCCACCAGGGAAGCCCAATCTAGACTTTTTCTATCATGCTTCTCAAAATTCATCCACCTTCTACCCATTTCCCAATTCTAAAGTTACTTCCACATTTTTAGGTATTTATTACAGCAGCACGCCACCTCTATATACCAAAATCTGTATTATTTTCCTAGATTTGGCATACCAAATCACCAGAAACTTGGTGGCTTAAAACAGCAGAAATTTATTTTGCACGGTTCTGGAGGCCAGAAGTCCAAAATCAAGGTGTCAGCAGGACCATGCTGTCTCTGAAGACTTGGGAAGAACCCTTTGTCTCTTCCAGCCTCTGGTGGACCCAGGTGTTCTTTGATTTTTGTGGCAGCATTACTCCAGTTTCTGCCTCCACCTTCACATGGCCTCCTCTCTTTGTTTCTTTTCTGTCTAAGGATGATCTTCATTGGATTTAGGGCCCACCCTAATCCAGGGTGATTTCATCTCAAGATCTTTATATTAATTACATCTGCAAAGAAGTTTATTTCAAAAAGATCACATTCTTAGATTCTGGGTGGACATATCTTTTGGGGGCCACAATTCAGCCTACAACAGGGTCTTTAAGATTAGTACCTGAATCCTTTTTAAAAATTGTTATTATTTTATATTTAAACAATTACCTTAAAATTTTTTTATGTCTTAAAATATACATAACATAAAATTTATCATTTTAATCATTTAAAGTTTATAATTCAGTGGCATTAAGTACATTAACAATGTTGTGCAACTATCACCACTATTTCATCCCAAACAGAAACTTTGTATGTACATTAAGGCATAACTCTCCATTGCCTTTCCCTCCAGCCCTTGGTGTGTTTTCTGCCTATTCTAATCAGAATTTGCCTATTCTAGGTATTTCATATAAGTGAAATCATAAATATTTGACCTTTGGTGTCTTAGTTCACTTAGCATAATGTTTTCAAGATTTATCCATGTTGAAGCATGTATCAGAACTTCATTTTTTTAAAGGCCTAATAATAGTCCATTGTATGTATGTAACACGTTTTGTTTATCTGTTCCTCTGTTGATTGACGCCAGGGTTGTTTCTATCTTTACGTTGCTGTAACCATTGCCATACAAGTATCTTGAGTTCCTGCTTTCAGTTGTTTTGGGTGTGTACCAGGAAATGGATTTGCTGGGTCATATAGAAATTCTATGTCTATCTTTTTGAGGAGTCACCAGACTGCTTTCCACAGAGGCTGCACCCATTCCCATTCTTACTAGCAACGCATGGGGCTTCTGATTTCTCTACATCCTCTCCAACGCTTGTTCTTTTCTTTTGGTAATAGCTATCCTAGTGGGTGTGAAGTGGCATCTCATTGCGGGTTTTTTTCCCCCCTGTTTTATTGAGATATAATTGACGTACAGGATTGTATAAGTTTAAGGTGTACAGCATAATGATCTGACTTACATACATCATGAAATGATCATCACAGTAAATTTAGTGAGCATCCATCATCTCGTATAGATACAAACTTAAATAGAAAAAAATTTTTTTTCTTGTGGTGAGAACTCTTAGGACTTATTCTCTTAACAACTTTCATGTGTAACATACAGCAGTATTAATTATATTTATCCTGTCATATGTTTGTTTGTTTGTTTTTTTTGCAGTATGCGGGCCTCTCACTGTTGTGGCCTCTCCCGTTGCGGAGCACAGGCTCCAGACGCTCAGGCTCAGCGGTCATGGCTCACGGGCCCAGCCGCTCCGCGGCATGTGGGATCCTCCCAGACCGGGGCACGAACCCGTGTCCCCTGCATCCGCAGGCTGACTCTCAACCACTGTGCCACCAGGGAAGCCCCTATCCTGTCATATGTTACATTCATTGTGGTTTTGATTTTTTTTCAAGTATAGTTGATTTACAATGTTCAGATGTACAGTAGAGTGATTCAGTTATACATGTATATAATCTTTTTCATATTCTTTTCCATTATAGATTATTATAAAATATTGAATATAGTTCCCTGTGCTCTACAGCAGGTCCTTGTTGTTTATCTATTTTATATGTGTTAGTATGTATCTGTTAATCCCAAATACCTAATTTATCCCTCATTGTGGCTTTCTCTTTGTTTTTTGTTTTGCCCTAGCGGCTTGGGGATTTTAGTTTTCCGACCAGGGATTAAAGCTGGGCCCTTGGCAGTGAGAGCAGAATCGTTTTTTTTTTAAATAAAATTTATTTATTTATTTATTTATTCTTGGCTGTGGGTCTTGGTGCTGCGCGCGGGCTTTCTCTAGTTGCAATGAGCGGGGGCTGTTCTTTGTTGCAGTCCACGTACTACTCATTGTGGTGTCTTCTCTTGTTGCGGAGCATGGACTCTAGGTGCGTGGGGTTTAGTAGCTGTGGCTTGTGAGCTCTAGAGTGCAGGCTCAGTAGTTGTGGCGCACGGGCTTAGTTACTCCACAGCATGTGGGATCCTCCAAGACCAGGGATTGACCCCATATCCCCTGCATTGGCAGGCGGATTCTTAACCACTGCACCACCAGGGAGGTCCCGAGAGCATGGAGTCTTAACTACTGGACTGCCGGGGAAGTCCCTTGTTTACACTGTTTTGATTACTGTAGCTTTGTAGGAAGTTTGAAATTGGAAAGTGTAAGTCCTCCAACTTTGTTTTTTTTTTTTTTTTTTTTTTCATTTTTTTCAAGATTGTTTTGGCTACTTAGGGTCTTTTAAAATTCCATATGAAATTAAGGATTTTTTTCTGTTTCTGTGAAAAGTGCCATTTGAATTTTGATAGGGATTGCATTGAATCTGTCAATCTCTTGGGTAGTATTTTTCATCCCAACACTATTAAATGTCCCAATAAATGGGATGTCTTCCAATTTATTTAGGTCTTCTTTAATTTCTTTCAGCAATGTTTTGTACAAGTCTCTTAGTGTGTAAGTCTTACACCTCCTTGGTTAAATTTTTTGAAGTATCAGTGAGTGTAATACACCACATTGATAGAATGAAGGAAGGAAACACATGATCATATTTGTTGATGTAGGAAAAAAAAGCATTTAAAAAAAAAACAACACCTTTTATAAAAGCACTCAAGAAACTAGGAATAGAAGGGAACTTTCTCAACATGATAAAGGCCATATATGAAAAATCGTAGCTGACATCATATTTGATGATGAAAAACTGAAAACTTTTCCCCTCAGAATAGGAATAAGACAAGGATTCCCTGTTTTGGCATTTCTACCCAATGTATATGAAGTTTTAGCCTGAGCAGTTAGGCAAGAAAGAAATAAAAGACATCCAAATTGGAAAGAAAGAAGTAAAACTGTATTTACAGAGTACATGATCATGTATGTAGAAACCTCTAAAAATCAACCCCCCACCAAAATCAAACCCTGTGAGAAATTCAAAAAAGTTCAGGGAAAAAAAAATCAACACAAAAAAATCAGTTATATTTCTATACACTAGTAATGAACAATCCTGAAAGGAAATCAAGAAAATGATTTCATTTATATTAGCATCAAAAAGAATAAAATACTTAGACACCTGTATCCTTTTGACTTAACTCCAGTAGTCCTTGAAAGAGTCTTCCCTTTTTGGCCAAAAAGGAGTTTCTAGGCTTATCCTATACATTACCATTTCAGATTTGGAATTAACTCCAAGAACTTCATTTCAGTGCGAAATGGTATAGACTACAGTTTGAACTCAGGCAGGTCTTTTGACTTTGGAGTTTTTTTGAGAATGTATCAGCTGTATATTTCCCATTCACTGCTCAACCACATCTGCTTTTCCTTCTGTTTCACCACTGAAATTCTCTTTTTTTTTAAAAAAATTTTTATTGGAGTATACAGTTGCTTTACAATGTTGTGTTAGTTTCTACAGTACAGCAGAATGAATCAGCTATATGTATACATATATCCACTCTTTTTTGGATTTCTTTCCCAGTTAGGTCACCGCAGAGCATTTAGTAGAGTTCCCTGTGCTATACAGTAGAGTCTCATTAGTTATCCACTTTATACATAGTATCGATAGTGTATATATGTCAATCCCAATCTCCCAATTCATCCCACCCCCTGGAAATTCTCTTTAAGATCACTGAAATGATCTAATAATCACCAAATCTAATTGATGCTTTTTCAGAACTTTCCTTTATTTAAAAAATTTATTTATTTTTTAATCTTATTTTTGGTTGCGTTGGGTCTTCATTGCTGCACGTGGGCTTTCTCTAGTTGGGGTGAGCAGGGGCTACTCTTCCTTGTGGTGCATGGGCTTCTCATTGCAGTGGCTTCTCTTCTTCTGGAGCATGGGCTCTAGGCAAGCGAGCTTCAGTAGTTGTGGTGGGTGAGCTCAGTAGTTGTGGCGCATGGGCTTAGTTGCTCCGCAGCATGTGGGATCTTCCTGGACTAGGGCTTGAACCCTTGTCCCCTGCATTGGCAGGCAGATTCTTTTTTTTCTTTTCTTTTTTTTTTTTTTTGCTCTACGTGGGCCTCTCTCTGTTGTGGCCTCTCCTGTTGCAGAGCACAGGCTCTGGATGCGCAGGCTCAGCGGCCATGGCTCATGGGCCCAGCCGCTCCGCAGCATGTGGGATCTTCCCGGACCGGGGCACGAACCTGTGTCCCCTGCATCGGCAGGCGGACTGTCAACCACTGCGCCACCAGGGAAGCCTGGCAGGCAGATTATTAACCACTGTGCCACCAGGGAAGCTCCTCCTTTTTTGATCTTTGTTAGACATCTGACCCTATTGCCCACTCCTTCCTTGAAACTTCTCCCTTATTTATAAGAAGGCATTCGCATGGTTCTTCTCTTTTTTTTATTTTTGCGGTACGCGGGCCTCTCACTGTTGTGGCCTCTCCCGTTGTGGAGCACAGGCTCCGGACGCGCAGGCTCAGCGGCCATGGCTCACAGGACTAGCCGCTCCGCGGCATGTGGGATCTTCCTGGACTGGGGCACGAACCTGTGTCCCCTGCATCAGCAGGCAGACTCTCAACCACTGCGCCACTAGGGAAGCCCGGTTCTTCTCTTAAATTGCTTGTTTTCAGTCATTTTGACTTTTTGTTTGCCCAGTAGGACTTGTTCCCTCAGCCTGCATTTTTCTTGGGTAATCCCTTCTACAGTGATTTTAACCACTACCCATTAAATACATTATGTGATTTCCTTTCTTCTTTGCTTCCCTGTTGTCTCTAAAACTCAAAATCAGTGTTCCAAATGTGAGCTTTGACTTGTATTTTGATGTCTTACAAATATTGCTAAGTCACTGTGCCTAAAATGGAAGAACTCTCTATATCCTTGACAAGTATTTACTCTCCCAATTAGTGCTCTGTTCCTTCTTAACCTGTTTTTCTTCCTGTGTTATCTCACCCAAGTTAGAAACTCTGAGTTATCTTGCTTCTTCCCTTTCTCTTATTAATCCAGTTTTCGTTTTTGATTTTGTTTATTTATTCATGGCTGTGTCGCATCTTCATTGCTGCACACGAGCTTTCTCTAGTTGTGGTGTGCAGGGCTACTGTTTGTTGCGGTGCGCGGGCATCTCATTGTGGTGGCTTCTCTTGTTGCGGAGCACGGGCTGTCGGCGTGTGAGCTTCAGTAGTTGTGGCTCGCGGGTTCTAGAGCGCAGGCTCAGTAGTTGTGGCTCTCAGGCTTAGTTGCTCTGTGGCATGTGGGATCTTCCTGGACCAGGGCTCAAACCCATGTCCCTTGCATTGGCAGGCGGATTCTTAATCACTGCACCACCGGGGAAGTCCATTAATCCAGTTTCAATTGGTAAGTTTTGTTGAGATTATCTGATATGATTTTAATTAAATTAATTAAATAATAAAAACTAAATAAATTTATTTAAAAAAATTTATTTTGGTTGCTTCGGGTCTTAGTTGCGGCACGTGGGATCTTTTTATTTTTATTTTTTTTGCGGTACGCGGGCCTCTCACTTTTGTGGCTTCTCCCGTTGCAGAGCACAGGCTCCGGACGCGCAGGCTCAGCAGCCATGGCTCACGGGCCCAGCCGCTCCGCGGCACGTGAGATCTTCCCGGACCGGGGCACGAACCCGTGTCCCCTGCATCGACAGGCGGACTCTCAGCCATTGCGCCACCAGGGAAGCCCACGTGGGATCTTTTGTTGTGGCGCGCGGGCTTAGTTGCCCTGCGGCATGTGGGATCTTAGTTCCCCAAGCAGGGATCAAACCCATGTTCCCTGCATTGGAAGGCGAATTCTTAACCACTGGACCACCAGGGAAGTCCCATGATTTATTTATTTATTTATTTTTTAAAGTAAATTTATTTTTTTGGCTGTGTTGGGTCTTTGTTGCTGCACGCGGGCTTTCTCTAGTTGTGGTGAGTGGGATCTGCTCTTCGTTGTGGTGCGCAGGCTTCTCATTGTGGTGGCTTCTCGTTGCAGAACATGGGCTCTAGGCACGCAGGCTTCAGTAGTTGTGGCACACAGCTTCAGTAGTTGTGGCGCATGGGCTTAGTTGCTCCGTGGCATGTGGGATCTTCCTGGACCAGGCATCGAACCCATGTCCCCTGCGTTGGCAGGTGGATTCTAAACCACTGTGCCACCAGGGAAGTCCCAACTCTCATTTTTTTTATAAGGTGAATGATCTAGAAATACTAAGTTTTCAATCTCGTTGAACATCTTGGAAGTCCCAAGTCCCATGATTTTTAAAACTTTATTTTTCCTGCCACCACCCTAGTTCTGGTACTTGTTTTATGTGCTTTGTCTTTTTACTTTCCTTGCCTTTATGACTCGTTTTCCCTTTCCGTTCTCTACTGTTTCCTCTACCCCATTCATTTTATACGTTGGAGACTGATTTATCTTTAGAAATGAAAATCTGTTCATCTATAAGGTAACACATTGGCTCCCTCACTACTATTCTAATTCTCCAAGATAGGTACTCTTTGGATTCTCACCCTGTGGCAAGCGGCAGGTTGCCTCACAGCTCTTACTCTCATCCTAGAAGTTTACTTACTTTTCCTTCATGGGAGAGTTTCTTTTTGGTTACCTCTGCTGCTATCATGTTAGCTTTGGTAGGGGTTCTGCTTGGGCTCTGCAGCCCAAATGTAGAGACAGAATCTTTGCTTAATTCCACCCAACACAGCTGAGATCAGTCTATGACTTTTACACAAGGCTATTAAAAGTTTAACATAGTAGGAGGGAATTAGAAAACAAATACAACTGGCTCTTATATATGGCTTATCTAGGAGAAATGGGCAACATTTATCTACTAAGCCTTCAGCTTGTCTAGGGAGCAGAAGATATGTTTTCTTTGGAACTTGGAAGCAGTTTGAGATGTGGGGTAAAGAACTCATTCCGCCCTCCTTCTAAGGAGCTAACATCCTCAACTATAATTTCTTGTTTTTTGGCTGACTAACATTAAGAATAGCAGTGCACTTCAGGAGATTCAGTCTCTTTTCTTCGGAGATGTAGTGTCATGTTAGTCTTTGGCTCCAGTGGAGCAAATAGATCATTAGTGTAAGAGAGATTGGTTCATTCAACAAATATTTAAGACACATTTCACACATGGTTTTAGGTGCTAGAGAAATAGTAATGAACAAAAGAAAAAGTCCAGCTTCATGCTAATGGGCGGGGGGCAAGAAAGAAAATAAACAAGAAATTGATAAAGTAATTTCAGGTAGTGAAGAACATAAGAGAGCACAGGATAGTATGATAGTGAGTGGTTGGGGTGGGAAGAAACAATGTTAGATATTTCTCTGAAAAGCAGTTTGTGGTATTCAAATATGAGCTCTTAAAAAGATTCCTTTAACTCCTGTGTGCAGGATGAACTTCAGGGAGCAAGGTGGGCAACAGGGTCAGTTAGGAGGCTCTTTGGGTGTAATCCTTGTGTGAAGGTAACCGTTGTTTGGGGTAGGTGGAGATGGTGAGAATTGGTTGTGATACATTTTGGAGATGGAGTCAGTAGGACTTGTTGATGGATGAATGTAGGAAAATAAAGAAGACTGCTGACCCCTAGGTTTTCACCTTGTTAAACTAGATAGTTGGTGGCACCATAAACTGAGGTGGGAAAACTGAAAAAGAATATACATAGTAGTGGGGATGAATGAGGAAACTATTATTTCTTTATATAATAACTTCATTATAAAGTGTAGGTTAGAGTTTCTCAACCTCAACACCATTGATGTTTTGGACCACGTAATCGTTTGTTTGGGGCAGGGCGAATTGTTCTGTGCGTTGTGGATGTTTAGCAGCATACCTGCTCTCTTATCAACTACATGCCAGTAGCCCTCATTCCCCATTTGTGAGAACTAAAAATATCTCCAGGCACGGCGGCATGTCTCCTGAGGGGCAAAATTGCCCCTGGTTGAGTACCAGTTCTCTAGATATTTTTACCATATATCCTAAAGACCTGTCCAAATTGTTCCAACTGCTTCTCATTCCATTCTCTTATATAAATTCTGATAGTACAGCCACATTGATTGACAGGCCATTTTTCTTAACCTTTGTGCCTTTTTAAAAATCATAATGTTTTATTCAGGCATAACTACTACTTATATAATTTTGTTTCCTGAATTTTTTTAACCTAAATTTTTGTCCTAAGCACTGCTTCTGTTATTAAAAATATACTGGTTAACATAATTTTAATGGCATTGTAATATTCTTTCCTACAGATAAACCATAATATAGGAATTTCTCCAGTTCTTAGGTTGTTTAAAATTATTTCCTATTAAAAATGAGGCTAAACTAGGGGAAAATGCTGGGACAAGGGAGTGATAGACAAAGGGTTTGAGATTTCTTTCTGGGGTAATGAAAATATTCTAAAATTGATTGTGGTCATGGTTGTATAACTCTGAAGATACTAACACTGATTGAATTGTGCACTTAAATGGGTGAATTATATGGCATGTGAATTATATCTCATTGAAGTTGTTACTGAAAAAGGCTAAAGCAAACAGCATTATGTGTAATTTTTGTCTGTAACTGTAGAAGTGAAATTACTGATTAAAGGCATGTGAAAAATATAAGGTTTATTGAGGTAAAATTTATGTAGAGTAAAATTTACCCTTCTTATTGTACAATTCAACAAGCTTTGACAAATACATATATTTCAGTAACTACCAACATAGTCAAGATGTAGAACAGTTCCATCAACCCCCAAATTCCTTCATGTCCCTTTACAGCCAGCCTGTCCCCTACCTCTAGCCCCGATCTGTTTTCTTTTCTGTAATTTTGTGTTTTCAGAAAGTTGTATAAATGATATAGTACAGTATGCAGCCGTGTGAGTTTTGCTTCTTTCACTTAGCATAATGTATTTGAGATTCATCCATATTGTTGCATGCATCAGCAGTTGCTTTTTATTGGTGACTAACATTCTGTTTTATGGATGTAGCACAATTTGTTTATCCACTTGCCAGTTGAAAGACAATTGTATTGTTTATAGTTTTTGGTGTTTATGAATAAAATCATAATATTTGCCTATACGTTTTTAAAAAATACTATATTATAGTAAGAATGTACTCAATACAGTAAGAATATACCTTTAACAATTTGCTGTTTCAAAAATTTTAAAGCAAAACATACAAATGGGAAAAAAAACTCTTCATAAGTTTATTATGTTGGGTATAATTTTTTTTTTTTTGGCCACACTGCGTGCAGCATGTGGAATCTTAGTTCCCCAACCAGGCATTGAACCTGTGCCCTCTACAGTGGAAGCCCCGGAGTCTTAACTGCTGGACCACCAGGGAAGTCCCTAGGTATAATTTCTTTATATTTGTTCAAACTTAACCCTTTCCACAATGAATTTGGGGCAGTTCATAAAAAAGATTTAGGAAAAAAAGATTAAAAGAAATAGGGACGGGGGAGGTGGGAGGAATTGGGAGGTTGGGATTGACACATATACACTATTGATACTATGTATAAAATAGACAACTAATGAGAACATACTGTATAGCACAGGGAACTCTGTAATGCACTGTGGTGACCTACATGGGGAGGAAATCCAAAAACGAGGGGATCTGTGTATATGTATAGCTGATTCATTTTTCTGTACAGTAGAAACTAACACAACATTGTAAAGCAACTATACTCCAATAAGAATTAATTAAAAAAAAAGTAGAAACAGACTTAAAAAAAAAAAAAAAAGGACTGCAGTAGGAAAATACAAATAATTCTAATGTGATTGATCAGAGAATATGATTACATAAGTGTGTGCCATTATTAAACGGAGCAAACATTACTGGATCCGCTTAAAAAAAACAGTGTTTTCTAGCAGTGATTCTAAAAGTAATTTCAGATGTGAATCTTCAGTAGGAGACACAGATATAAGGAAGAATAACATTTTCTTTTTAACAGAAAACAACTGAATTTTTTGCTTATAGGTTTTTGTATACACATATGTTTTCATTTTAGGTAAATAATTAGGTATGGGACTGCTGGGTCATATAATGTTTCCTTACATTGCATTTTGAGAGTTATTTATGTATTTTGGATACAAATCTTTTATTAGATATGTGCCTTGCAAATATTTTTTCCTAGTCTATGGCTCAATTTCATTTTTTTAAAAGTGTTTTTCAAAGAGCAGAAGTTGAGATTGATGAATGAACGCACAGACACAAATTTAATTTTGTGGGAATCAGTGCAGAGATTACATCAAAGGACCCAGGAGAGAACATATCATGGTGTATTTCTTTTTCCTATTTTTCTCCAAAACAAGTAAATTTTTATTGAAGTATAGTTGATTTACAGTGTTGTGTTAGTTTCAGGTGTACAGCAAAGGGATTCAGTTATATGTATATTTATCTAATTTTTTGAGATTCTTTTCCATTGTACATTATTATAAGGTATTGAATGTAGTTCCCCTGTGCCGTACAGTAAGTCCTTGTTTATATAGAGCAGTGTGTATCTGTTACTCCCAAATTCCTAATTTATCCCTCCTCCCTTTTGCCTTTTGGTAACTATAAGCTTGTTTTCTATGTCTTTGAGTCTATTTCTGTTTTGTAAATAAGTTCATTTGTATCATTTTTTTAGATTCCATCTATAAGTGATATATTTATTTTCTTTTCCAACTTGCTTCACTTAGTATGATAAATTCCAGGTCCATCCCTGTTGCTGCAAATGGCATTATTTCATTCTTTTTTATAGCTGAGTAATATTCCCTTTGTGTGTGTGTGTGTGTGTGTGTGTGTGTGTGTGTGTGTATGTATATACATACATCTTCTTTATGCATTCATCTGTCGATGGACATTTAGGTTGTTTCCATGTCTTCGCTATTGTGTATAGTGCCACTGTGAACATTGCGGTGCATGAATCTTTTTGAGTTAGAGTTTTCATCTTTTCCGGATATATGCCCAGGAGTGGGATTGCTGGATCATATGGCGACATTATTTTTAGTTTTTTAAGGAATCTCCAGACTGTTCTCCATAGTGGCTACACCAGTTTATATTCCCAGGAACAGTGTAGCAGCGTCCCCTTTTCTTCATACCCTCTCTAGCAATTATCATTTGTATGTTTGGAAGAAATGTCTATTTAGGTTTTTTGTCCATTATTTTTTGTTGTTGCTTTTAATTTATTTGGCTGCATTGGATCTTAGTTGCAGCATGCAGGATCTTTCCTTGTGGCATGCAGGCTTCTCTCTAGTTGTGGGGTGTGGGCTCCAGAGTGTGCAGGCTCAGTAGTTGTGGCATGTAGGCTTAGTTGCCCCATGGCATGTGGGATCTTAATTCCCTGAGCAGGGATTGAATCCGCGTCCCCTGTATTGGAAGGTGGGTTCTTAACCACTGGACCACCTGGGAAATCCCTGCCCATTTTTCAATTTTTTTTTGTTTTTGTTTGTTTTTTTGGTACTGAGCAGTCTGAGCTGTTTGTAAATTTTGGAAATTAATCCCTTGTCAGTTGCATCATTTGCAAATATTTTCACCCATTCCATAGGTTTTCTTTTCATTTTGTTTATGGTTTCCTTTGCAAAAGCTTTTAAGTTTAATTAAGTTCCATTTATTTATTTTAGTTTTTGTTCCCATTACTCTAGGAGATGGTTCCAAAAAAAATATTGCTGCAATTTATGTCAGAAGAGTGTTCTGCCTGTGCTTTCCTCTAGGAGTTTAGTATCTGGTCTTACACTTAGGTCTTCAATCCATTTTGAGTTTATTTTTGTGTATGGTGTTAGAGAATGTTCTAATTTCATTGTTTTACATGTAGCTGTCCAGTTTTCCCAGTGCCACTTACTGAAGAGACAGTTTTTTTCCACTGTACATTCTTATTTCCTTTGTCTTAGATTAATTGATCATAAGTACGTGGGTATATTTCTGGGCTCTTTATCCTGTTCCAGTGATCTGTGTGTCTTTTTAAAAAATCTGTTTGATTGCTGTAGCTTTGTAGTGTAGTCTAAAGTCAGGGAGCGTGATTCTTTCAGCTCCCTTTTTCCTTCTCAAGGTTGTTTTGGCTATTTGGGGTCTTTTGTATGTTTCCATATGAATTTTAAAATTATTTGTTGTAGTTCTGTGAAAAATACCATTGGTAGTTTGATAGGGATTGCACTGAATCTGTAGATTGCCTTGGGTAGTATGGTCATTTTAACAATATTATTTCTACCGAAGAACACAGTATATCTTTTTTCTTTTTTTAAATAACAACTCTATTTATTTATTTATTTATATTGACTGCACTGGGTCTTTGTTGCCACGTGTGGCCTTTCTGTAGTTGTGGCGAATGGGGGCTCTTCTTCGTTGTCATGTGCGCCCTTCTCATTGCGGTGGCTTTTCTTGTTGTGGAGCATGGGCTCTAGGTTCTTGGGCTTCAGTAGTTGTGGCATGCGGGCTCAATAGTTGTGGCTCGCGGGCTCTAGAGCACAGGCTCAGTAGTTGTGGCGCACGGGCTTAGTTCCTCCGAGGCATGTGGGATCTTCCCAGACCAGGGATCAAACCCATGTGCCCTGCATTGGCAGGTGGATTCTTAACCACTGCACCACCAGGGAAGTCCCCATTCAGTTTCTATCTATCCTAGACCTTTTGAAATAGAATTGAGGGAGAAAGTGGAAGATTGCAGAGTAGGAACCACTGGCAGTAGAATTTGGCTCTGGTCCTTACCAGTATCATGGTTTGTGTTTCCTTATGGGTAAAATGGAAATAAAGACACTCTAAGTCTTAGTAGTTTTCAGTAGGTTAGTGCACATGAAATACACTAGGTGGTGATTTCTAAAAGCAAAGGGGAAAGAGTAAGAACCAAGGGTAATGTCATGGAAGCCTTAGAAGTCATCATTGCCATGAACTGGGAGTGCACATTACTCTTTTCTTTTCTTACATTCCATTCTATGTGACACTTGAATTATTTTAGAAGGAAATGTTTGCTCCAATTATTCTTTCATTCAAACCCTTTTTTCTCCTGAAATTGACTGATGTTTTTGGAAGTTCTCAAATTCCAATATATTATAGTAACTTCTTTGCTTTTTTTATATGATCTTCATATGAGTTTTCATGAATTTATGTCAAAGTTGAAACGTTTCTCTAAAGATAGTTATAGAAAATATGTGTGTTTACTGACCTGCAGTATTTCTTCATGTTTGATGCTTTAATATATGTATTAGAGAAGTATTTTTTTACTGTAATTTTTATATATGGAAAATAATTTCATTTTAATTGGAAGAGTATTTGATCATAAGGAAAAGGAAAAAAGGGTCCTGTGTCTATTAACAAAAGAAGATTTGCTTTATTCATTTCGTTGCCATTTGTTGGAAGGAAAGAATACAGAAAGGCCCCCAAATAATTATTTTTAGAGTTGTTGTAAGAAGTTTTATTTGGAAAAAAGCTACTTGTTTAGTGTGAGGAATACAACTGTGTTTAAGAGGTTTCTACTTGATTACTACTTTTTTTTCACCTTTGTTATGAATATTTTCAAATATAAATATAAACAGATCGTTCAACTAATGCTCATGTATTCATTATTCATCTTTTTTAAGAGTCATCAATTTTCTGCCTCTTGTTTCATCGATTCCTCCCACATTTCTTTGCCTATAAAATTTTAAAGTAAATCCTGAATATATTTCTTTTCACCTATGAATACGTAAAGTGTGTATCTCTAAAAGATGAATCTTTTTTTTTTTTTTTTTGGCCGTACGCGGGCCTCTCACTTGTGGCCTCTCCCGTTCTCCGGATGCGCAGGCTCAGCGGCCATGGCTCACGGGCCCAG
>RJWK010031862.1:0-23985 GCA_004363435.1 Platanista minor | reverse complement strand
ATTCCTCCAGCTCCGTTTTTTTCCCTCAAGACTGCTTTGGCTATTCAGGGTCTTTTGTGTCTCCATACAAATTTTAAGATTTCTTGTTCTAGTTCTGTAAAAAATGCCAATGGTAATTTGATAGGGATTGCATTGAATCTGTAGATTGCTTTGGGTAGTATAGTCATTTTCACAATATTGATACTTCGCATCCAAGAGCATGGTATATCTCTCCATCTGTTTGGGTCATCTTTGATTTTTTTCATCAGTGTCTTATAGTTTTCTGAATACAGGTCTTTTACCTCCTTAGGTAGGTTTATTCCTAGGTATTTTATTCTTTTTGTTGCAATAGTGAATGGGATTGTTTCCTTAATTTCTCTTTCTGATCTTTCATTGTTAATGATAGGAATGCAAGAGATTTCTGTGCATTAATTTTGTATCCTGCAACTTTACCGAATTCATTGATTAGCTCTAGTAGTTTTCTGGTGGCATCTTTAGGATTCTCTATATATAGTATCATGTCATCTGCACACAGTGACAGTTTTACTTCTGTCTTTTCCAATTTGTATTCCTTTTATTTCTTTTTCTTCTCTGATTGCCGTGACTAGGACTTCCAAAACTATGTTGAATAAGAGTGGTGAGAGTGGACATCCTTGTCTTGTTCTTGATCTTAGAGGAAATGCTTTCAGTTTCTCACCATTGAGAATGATGTTTGCTGTGGGTTTGTCATATATGGACTTTATTATGTTGAGGTAGGTTCCGTCAATGCCCACTTTCTAGAGAGTTTTTATCATAAATGGATGTTGAATTTTGTCAAAAGCTTTTTCTGCATCTATTGAGATGATCATATTTTTATTCTTCAATCTGTTAATATGGTGTATCACACTGATTGATTTGCATATATTGAAGAAGCCTTGCATCCCTGGGATGAATCCCACTTGATCATGATGTATGATCCTTTTACTATGTTGTTGGATTCTGTTTGCTAGTATTTTGTTGAGGATTTTTACATCTATGTTCATCAGTGATATTGGTCTGTAATTTTCTTCTTTTGTAGTATCTTTGTCTGGTGTTGATATCAGGGTGATCACCAAGAATGATTTGCTGTCCTGTTATTTCTGGAACCTGGGTGTGTCAATTGCCCTGCTTTCCAACACCTGCCACTTCTGTTGGTTCCTTCAGTATTCCCACAAATGTGAGTGATTCAACAACAACTATTCACCTCAACCAGCCACCTCTGAGAGCAGACATTGTATTTTTCTACATCCTTCCCGCCCAGACTTTTTACAACAGTTGATCTGTAATTTTTGCCTGACAGACTCATCTGCTGCTCTCTTTTTTTTTTGCGGTATGCGGGCCTCTCACTGTTGTGGCCTCTCCCATTGCGGAGCACAGGCTCCGGACGTGCAGGCTCAGCGGCCACGGCTCACGGTCCCAGCCGCTCCGCGGCATGTGGGATCTTCCCGGACCGGGGCACGAGCCCGTGTCCCCGGCATCGGCAGGCGGACTCTCAACCACTGCGCCACAAGGGAAGCCCCATCTGCTGCTCTCTTGCTCTTCCTGGCTGTTGCCTCCTGCTTCCTCAGAAGGTGAGAGCTCCTAGCCTGTCCCAAGAGCAGCTTGGCCCAAAGCCTGGCTGGGCTTGGGCTGCTCCTCTGGGTCCAGAGTAGAGCTGCCCTCTGCCCTATGTAGCAAAAATAACAAACCTTCCGAAACTTGTCATGCAATTTGGAGAGGACAGGCATCATGATAATTTACTACACCCACGCAACTCCCCATCCCCTTCTTCACAATTGAGAAGGAGAGAAAAGTCAGAACATGTGCCCCCTGCCCACCTCTGACTCCTGGACCAAGAGCTGCAGTTTCTGTGGCTCTCTGGGGAAGGGGAAGGGGCCCATGCTCTCTAATGGACCCTACTGCTTGTTGAATTTCCCCGTGTGATTCATCACCAGACAAGCTGCAGACTTGCAAAGTGGGGAGAGTCTTGGATGCGTGCTTGCTCTTTCCTTTGTCTCTGTTCTACCTGTCTGTTTAGATTAGAGAGCCACGAGGCATGTCTACCTCTGCGCTCTGTGCAGTACCCACCAAGTGTGGATGCTCATGGAACGCGGGTGATTGATGATGGTGTGAATCTGAGTAATAACATTTGGGGCACAATCTCAAGCAAGTTTTTCAGTACTGGGTTACAGATGTGTGTGTCCTGCTGAGGAGCAAGAGACCCAAGTCATGGGCAACTGCGGAAGCCGGTACCAGGATTCCCAGTTCAAAATGCTCTTCTCTTAAAAACAGAAGGCAAATCAAGCAAGCAAGCAAACAAACAAGCCCTCACCCAAGCTGTAGTATCAAGCCGTTTTAACAGCAGCACCAGTTGTGTGTCAGCTACTTGAGATTTTAAGTCAAAGGGAGCAAGGCAATTTTGTCCGAAGGCACCAAAACAACGATTATTGAGAGCTTACTGTCGGCTTCTTTACGTATGTGATCTCGAATTAGATGTAATTTCCTTATTTTGGAGATGAGTAAAATGAGCTTCTGAGAGGTGGGGTAACTTGCCCAGGTCACATAGTGATATGGACTGAATGTTTGTGTCCCTCCAAAAATTCATATTGTGCAGCCCTAATCCACAGTGTGATGGTATTTGGAGGTTTGGCCTTTGGAAGGTAATTACGTTTGGACGAAGTCTTAATAAGGATGGGATTAATGTCCTTATAAAAGAGAAAGAGAGACTAGAACACACACACACACACACACACACACACACACACACACACAAACTCTCTCTCTGTCTCTCTGTGTCTCTGTCTCTCTCTCTCGTGTAACAACACAGTGAGAAGGTGGCCATCTGCAAACCTGGAAACGGGCCTCATGAGGAACCAAATCTGCCAGCACCTTGATTTTGAACTTCCCAGCCTTTAGAACTACAAGAAATAAAAGTCAGTTGTTAGGCCATCCAGTCTGTGGATGTTATAGCAGACAGAGCTGACTAAGACACATAGTAAATAACTATTTCTGGACCTGCAGATTTGCACACAGGTCTTCTGTGGCCAGTGTCCGTGACCTTGCTATCTGCAGCCTCGCTTATTCTTATCGATGCCTTTCCTTTGGGTTCAGTAAAAGAAGTTCTTTTCGTGCGAACGTAGCAGAGGCCAGTCCATGTGCCTATCTGCTTTGTTTCCTTCCCTCAGCACTCCCCCTCCTAGGATGAGGTGGGGAGGGGCTTTGACCAGGTAGCGGTGGATAATGAGTCACCTGCGTGCTGTGAGGGCCATCACTGTCAGCCACAGATCTGGGGACTCTGCCCCTTGCCCCGGAGCCAGGCCTCTGCAGAGAAAAGGCAAACGACTATGGCAGAGGCGAGGAAGGAGGGAAGTAGTGCCCTAGGTCCTTTCTCGCTTACCCTATATCCAGGTCTATCAGCAGCTGGCTTTGGTGATGTGCACCATGGTCTGGACCCAGGGAGTCTCCGTGACCATCCAGTAGCAGGACTTCCTTTCTAGGAGTGAACTGTACCATGAGCTCCCCTGATATCATGGGTCTGACTTTGGGGTCCTACTAGCAAACCACTGGGTCACTTAAATGGGTGGTCTGTTTCTTTCTCCAGATGTGGCCTCAGGGCAGGATTGGAGTAAGGATTTTCTCACCCTGGAGGGAACTAGGGGACAAATGGTCAAAACTAGGGAGAAGGCAGGGGGTCTAAGAGCAGGCAAAATAATAGAATGGAAATGATAATAAATATGAATAATACATAATATGTGTAATAGTAATAAAATACATCAGGCTTACTAGCAGGTTCCCTTGTTCATGGGGAGCCTTACAGGGCAGAGCTTGTGTTCCTTGACACTAGAGGTGGGAAAAAAGGGGATCAACTGAACTTGCTGGAGATGGGCCAGGGTGATGGGCTTAGGGACCTCAAGGGTGGGCTGTATCCCAAGGGTGGTAGGATCTGCATATTTGCCAGTGACTTTGATTAAGTGAAAATAACATAAAGTACCTAGCACAGTGCTGGTGTTCATTATATGTTCGGTTAATATTAGGTTATGTTATGGGTTGAATTGTGTCCCCCCCAAAATGACATGCTGAAGGCAGAACCCCCAGTACCTCCGAATGTAATCTTATTTGGAAAGAGGGTCATTGCAGATGTAATGAGTTAAATGAGGTTATACAACAGTAGGGTGGGCCTTAGTCCCATATGATTGGTGCCCTCTTAAGATGAGAACAGATACAGACCCACAGGGGAGAGTGCCATCTGATGCCAAAGGCACAGACTGAAGCACTGCAGTGCAATCAAGGCAGGCCAAGGACTGCCAGCAGCCTTCAGACGCTCAGAGAGAGGCGAGGAAGGTTCTCCCCTACAGGTGTCCGAGGGAGCCTGGTCTTGCCAATACCTTGATTTTGGACCTCCAGCCTCCAGAACTGGGAGACAATGCATTTCTGTTTTTTTTTTTTTTTTTGCGGTACGCGGGCCTCTCACTGTTGTGGCCTCTCCCGTTGCAGAGCACAGGCTCCGGACTCGCAGGCTCAGCGGCCACGGCTCACGGGCCCAGCCGCTTCGCGGCACGTGGGATCTCCCCGGACCGGGGCACCAACCCGTGTCCCCTGCATCAGCAGGCGGACTCCCATCGGCAGGCGCCACCAGGGAAGCCCCATTTCCATTGTTTTAAGCCATTCAGTTCATGGTCCTTTGCACAGCCCTAGGAAATGAATACAGCCACTTCCCTCTCTGTTTAGTCTTCCCAGCTCAGCCTCAGAGGTGCATGTGCAGGTGCTTCTGTGAGGTGTGTGTTTCAGGAAAAACCGAACTGTGTTTTCAGGAGGTGTGGGAGTTAATCACTTATAGAAACACTTGGAGAAAGAGAAAACACGTGTCAATGAGGGTGTGGAAAAATGGGAACCCTTGTGCACTGTTGGTGGAAATGATGGTACAGCTGATGTGGAAAACAGTATAGAGCTTCCTCAAAAAATTAAAAATAAAACTACATATGATCTAGCAGTCCTACTTCTGTGTATATACAAAAGAATTAAAAGCAGGATCTCAAAGAGATCTTTGCCCACTCACGTTCATTGCAGCATTATTCACCAGAGTCAAGAGGTGGAAGTAACCCAAATGTTCATCAGTGAATGAATGGATAAAGAAATAAAATGTGTGGTATA
This sequence comes from Platanista minor, assembly GCA_004363435.1. NCBI lineage: Eukaryota > Metazoa > Chordata > Mammalia > Artiodactyla > Platanistidae > Platanista > Platanista minor. The sequence goes on along the minus strand of RJWK010031862.1, from coordinate 18,858 downwards.
TAAACACAAAGAAATATTATGCAGCTTAAAAAAAAGGAGATCCTGTCACATGCCCCCAAATGGAGGATTTTTGAGGACATGATGCTAAATTAAGTAAGCCAGTCACAAAAGGGCAAATACTATATGATTCCACTCATATGAGGTATCTAAAGAGGTCGAAATCATAGAAATGGAAAGTGGAAAGGTGGTTTCCCAGGGCTGGGCGTAGGTGGGAGAGGAGGTAGTGTTGTAGTGTTTAATGGTCATGGAGTTTCAGTTTTGCAAGATGAAAAAGTTCTAGAGATCCATTGCACAGCAATGTGGATGTACTTGACACTCTTGGACTGTATACTCGAAAATGTTTAAGATGGAAAAAAAATTTTTTTTAAATAAATTTATTTATTTATATACGTATTTTTGACTGCGTTGGGTCTCATTGCTGTGTGCGGGCTTTCTCTAGTTGCGGCGAGCAGGGGCTGCTCTTCGTTGTGGTGCGCAGGTTTCTCATTGTGGTGGTTTCTCTTGTTGCAGAGCGCGGGCTCTAGGCACGTGGGCTTCAGTAGTTGTGGCATGTGGGCTCAGTAGTTGTGGCACATGGGCTTAGTTGCTCCGCAGCATGTGGGGTCTTCCGGACCAGGGCTCGAACCCGTGTCCCCTGCATTGGCAGGCAGATTCTTAACCACTGCACCATCAGGGAAGTCCCTAAGATGGAAAATTTAATGTTATGTGTTTGTAAACCCAATTAAGAAATAAAATAAAAATTAAAAAAGAAACCCTAGGAGAAGTTCCCATTGAAAATGAGAAATTCTTTGATAATGTGATTAATTACTTTCTTGGTTTTTGCATATGTATGTTTTTGATTTTTTTGTACATTGGATTTTTTTTTTTTTTTTTTGCAGTACGCGGGCCTCTCACTGTTGTGGCCTCTCCCGTTGCGGAGCACAGGCTCTGGACGCGCAGGCTCAGTAGCCATGGCTCACGGGCCCAGCCGCTCCGCGGCATGTGGGATCTTCCTGGACCGGGGCATGAACCCGTGTCCCCTGCATCGGTAGGCGAACTCTCAACCACTGCACCACGAGGGAAGCCCTGTACGTTGGATTTTCTTAAAGCAAGGCTTGCATGTAACTTGGGTGCGGGAGCTTCCGGTGGGTTGTTACAGTGACCCTACTCTGGTCCACCACTTCTTTCCCTGCATGTGGCATAGTAGTGTGGGGTTGGAGTTGCCCGCCTAATGGGAGACTTAGGGTACATAGGAGGGCTCCCACTGACAGCCTCTAGAGGCAAATGATTTGACAGAATTGAGGCCAGGGGACTAGGCTGTCCGTTTTGTGAAGCCCAGGTGTCAGCAGTTTCTACATGTGGTCTAATAAAAATATATGTTTGCTGTTTGTTCCCAGTTCCTGGCACAGAGTAACTTAAAACCCTTGGGATTTCTTGAGTGATAGATGTATCTTTTATTATTCAGTCACCAAAGGCCAGTGAAATAATCAATCATGACCATATAACGAAACCTCCATAAAAACCTCTAAACGACAGGGTTTGAAGAGCTTCCGAGTTGGGGAGCACATGAAGATGCGGGGAGGGTGGTGTGCCCTGTTGGGTATGGAAGCTCTGCCTCCCTCTCCCCTCATACCTTGCCTTAAGCATCTTTTCCATTTGGCTGTTCCTGAGCTGTATGTTTCATTAAAAAAAAAAACAAAACCCAAAACGTGTATTTGTAAGTAAAGTGTTTTCCTGAGTTCTTTGAGCTCTTCTAGCAAATCATCAAAACTGGGAGCCTCTGATTTATAGCTGGTTAGGTAGAAGTACTGGTGGCCCAAGACTTGTGACTGGCATCTGAAGTGGGAGCAGTTTTGTGGGACTGAGCCCTTTAACTTGTGGGATGTGGCACCAACTCCAGGTAGGGTGTGTCAGAATTGAATTATAGGACATCCAATTGGTGTCAGAGAACTGAAGAATAGATTGGTGTCAAAAAACATCTCAGAGTACATTCTTTCTCTTGGTCTGGGTTTCTTCCTTCTTGAGTAATCCAAGCAGAAGATGCCACCCCTGGAGAGAGGATAGGGGTCTCGGCCCAGCCTGGCAGTGGGGATGTACATGTCAGCCAGGATGACCAAGCAGGGGGCCTGTGTTTGGGCTATTGTGTGTTGCACCGACCTTGACTGGCCATGTGGACACAACCAGGGTGAGCTCTTGCTAACCATCAGATGCCTCATTCCCACCTGTGATGCTCAGAGAGAGACCACGAGCCTTGAAAAACACCATATTGTTTTGTGATGTCACCCCTGGAATGTTCTGAGTGTTTTGGTGACCAACTTCTGCATAGGACCTATACCTACCTGGCACCTAACATTGGTATGGCTTTTTACTTGATATAGAAATAATAATTTTAGAAAAGGTAGTAGGTATCGGTATCTCTGCTCCACAGACCTTCAGAAAGCTTTTCCATCAACTCTAATACCTGTCTTAATTTCTGTTCAGAGACTGATAAAGCATCGTATCAGATATCATCTTCACATTCTTTCAGACTCAGATTTTCATAACGTGCATAATTAACAAGAGAGGATATGTGATTAGTAAAAAGTCCTCTGTTTTTCAGGTGAGAAGCTGAGGTCCAGAGGATGGGCTGGGAAGCAGAAATCTACTTTTTTCCTCTTTTCCACAGCACTCGAGGCCAAATTTTTTTTTTTTTGCGGTACGCGGGCCTCTCACTGCTGTGGCCTCTCCCGTTGTGGAGCACAGGCTCCGGGTGCGCAGGCTCAGCGGCCATGGCTCACGGGCCCAGCTGCTCCGCGGCACGTGGGATCTTCCCGGACCGGGGCACGAACCCGTGTCCCCTGCATCGGCAGGCGGACTCTCAACCACTGCGCCACCAGGGAAGCCCTCGAGGCCAAATTTTACAAGAAAAAGAGATACCAGATCTGAAAGCCTAGAAATTCCAATCAATGTGTTTCTACCTCAGGTAGGGACAATCACAGAAGGATGCAGCCTCTCAGTTTTAGCCAGAATAGCCCTCCTCTGTCCAAACTCTAGCAGGATGTCATAGAAGGAGCAGAATAGTCAGGGCCTCAGATTCTAGTTCTAGGTCAGCTGCCAGCCAGCTGTGTACCTGGGGGAGGCCACTTAGTCACTCAGCATCTTGGGTTTCTCATCCCTTGAATGAGGGGGGTGGGTTAGGTGATCTGGGAAGACCTTCCAGCCCTACCACTTGAAGTTTCTGTGACTCTCGGAAATAAGCCAATCTTCTCAAAATTAGATCTTTTGGTGCTTGCTGTTGTGCAACTACTCTGGATTTATGGGGGCAGAATTAGAACTGAGACTTGCAATCAAAAGCATACGACTGAATCCATGAACATAGGACGTGGGCTGAGGGGTACAGGGTCATGCGGAGGGATCAAGAGAATGAAGGCCTGCTGTATACCAAAGACAGAGAGAGTGCAAGAGGGGTGGGCCTGAGGGGTTCAGAATGGAGGTCAATGAACGGATGACAGGCTGGAGATTCTCAGTTCCCCTCCTGCTAAGCAGCTGTTTCCTGGGAGGGGTCCTCCTGATTGGATTGTTCCTACTGCTGTGTCACAAAGGGGGCAGCCTTGCTTCTCCAGAGTCACCTAAGGCCCTGTTGGAAGATCATGGCGGTGCAACCAGAGGGGCTAAAATGTAGGGTGGAGGAATCCAACGCAGAGGTAACTATCTGAAAGCTCTGTCCAGGGATGTGTAGGAACAGGATTGATCACCAGTGGGCATCCTGGGATCTTGGAGAGCATGAAATTAGAGGACACCTGCCTGGGCACATGGGCAGATGTGCCTCATGGGTATACCTGCCAAGGGTGCACAAGTCCTGTGGCAGGATCCAGACACCCGGAAGGGTACTCTAGGCTGGTGCTCGGGGTGAAGGGGGCGTCTTTAAGCTTAGATGATCTGAACTGGGCCATCACTAGAGCTGTGAGAGGGACCAGTGTGCTGACTGGACCTCCCCAAATGAGATGGTTACAGCTGGCAGCACTGGAAGGACTGATCTGGTTAACCAGGGGGAGGAAGGGGGACTTCCCTGGCGGTCCAGTGGTTAAGACTCTGCACTTCCACTGCAGGGCGCACGGGTTCGATCCCTGGTCGGGGGACTAAGATCCCGCATGCTGCATGGTGTGGCCAAACAAACAAACAAAAACAAAACAAAACAAAACAAAAAACAAGCGGAGGAAGGGAGATTGAGCACTGATTTGATCATGTGGCGGCCCTGGGCCATGCAGTGCGAGGGAGAGATTGTATAGGAACGGGAACTGGGAACCCTAGGAAGCCCACTAGTAATGGCAGAGCTGGCGTTAGAGGCTTGACGCCAGGTCAGTGCCCACTTCCTCTGCTATGCCGCAAGCTGGGCACATGCCACCTGCTTCTTCCCTTGCTCTTAAGAGACGCTGCCTCTTCCCCGCCCATCTTCCCCGCCTACCGTGAGCTCCCTGCGTGTATCTGCCACATTCTGCTCCGTTGTGAGGCTGAGCCCATTCATTTGGGAAGGGGATAGCACATAGCAGCAGCTCTGTGTTTCCAGAAAGTACCTCTGGCCTCCCAGCTCCCAATCATGCCTGGCGCTTCCCATTTACATTGCAAATGCCTATGATTCACTATTTGTTTCACCCTTAGGTCTTTTCGGGTCTTATTGATTTCCAGTTTTTCTTCCTCACATTAAACATTTGTGTTTTCTGATCTATTTCCCTCCCACACATTAACTTGCCAGCCATCAGTGTTACTTCCTGCCCAAGCTCTCTGCCCTCCTGGTTCCTTTTGTACATAATGATTCAGTTCTCACCAGCATTCCCGTTTCCCCAGTGAGCGCTATCTGTGAGTTTCATAAAGGCGCTGTTTCCTGTGAGATCATTCATGAAGGATCTATACCGGGTCAGAGTGAGCTCCCACAGCACCCTCCAGGGCCCCCCTCATCCCTCGCTGTTGCCTTTTCTCAGTCCCCTTTGTTTGGGTTTGTTCTTCAGAAGCTGTGGAATCCACCAACAATGCCTGTATCTCTACCAATTTGAATGAGTGTTAGGAGGAAGATTTCAGAAGATTGTGTGTTAAACAATTAGCTAAAACTACCAGATGCGTGACAGATGACATCTTTATCCTCTTTGCTGTTAGTGTTATGATTCTGTCAAAATCAATCACACTGACCTGTGAATTATCCTCTTATCTGTTCGCATTTCTTAAAACCAGCATTGACTTTCTCATGGTGCTCCAAACGGAGTTAATTAAAAACTATGCTAATGAGACTCAGCCTTGTCAACCTGGTCTGAAAATTAGTGGCGGATCTGGCTTTCCCTTCCAGCATTCTGGGCCTCTCAGCTTCACATGCTTGAAAAGTAACCCCACGTGGTTGAATGTTCTCTGACCGTGACCCTCAGTAATGCTGGCAAAGTAGGGCTTCAGAAAACTTTTTCAACAGGCTTGAGGTCTGCTGGGAGCATTTGGACGTCTCTTCTGGTCTGTGGTAGCCGTACTTCTCCAGGAGTGGAGAGAACCTCAGCACATGTCAGCTAAACTGGCTAGTCATCGTCTAGTCGTGTTCCCGAACTATTTAGATGGGAGGCCAGCAGCCCCAGAAATTCCAGTCCAGAAGGTCCCACTCAGAGTCCTGTTCCTTAGACACCCCTTAGCATCAGAGAGAGACCTTGGTCTTATCACCCCTCCTCTGCCTTTGCCCTGCCCGCCCGTCCACTGGCTCTTCCTCCTCCGTGGTCTCCACTTGCCACGCACAAGGCTGGTGATCTGACAGAAGCACATAGTTGGTGATTTCATGCATTTTCCTTCTAGGACCAAATGCACTTAAAAAGGAGATGCCAGGGAGAAGGCCAGGCCTGATGTTAAGGACGGATTCCCAACCATAGGTGGGAATTCAGACACCCGTGGGGAGATGTTGGTGCCCAGGGCCCTTCCTGGATCCTCAGCACTAATGCATCTTCCTTAGGTCACAAGTGGGAGCACATTGCCCCTGAGGGCAGAGCCTCTTGGTCACCTTCCTAACAAAGCCAGATGGGAGGTGTGATGGAGGTGTGATGAGCGCCATGGCCATTTTTGTCTTCCCCTCCTGCATCCTTTCTCGTATCCCGTTCTTTCATGAGGAAGCCCCCCTTTTCCTCTCCCACCTACTGGGTCTGCATCCACATGTGAGGGCGTTTCCCACAGGCCAAGGAGGAGACCATCCTTTCCTTCATGGGGAAACCAGGCCAGCCTTCTCTGGGGGCTTGGATCAGGCTGCTGTAGACTCCACCTCCTAGGCTGAAGAGAACTTTCGGGGGTGTTCCAGGGGCTTCTTCTTGGCGGGGCTCAACGACACCAATGACAGATTAGTTTAGCCCATGAAACCAACCCAGTGATACCACTGGTTGAGGAGACCCACCAAGAAGGAGTTGGCTTCAAACGTCAGCTAAGGGGGCCTGGAACTTTTTACCTCGAGAACCTCGAGGGTTTGTTTAGCTCAGATGCTCACTTTTTGGAAAGTCCTTTTGTAAAGAAATACTTTCAGCATTTGCTATAGTGTTTTAGGCCAGGACTGTTTAAGCTTTACTAGTAGAACTGGCCATCTGTTTGGTCTTTTTTTTAAATTTTTTGGCTGCACGGCATGTGGGATCTTAATTCCCCGAGCAAGGTTTGAACCCGCGCCCCCTGCATTGGAAGTGCGGAGTCTTAACCACTGGGCCACCCGGGAAGCCCCTGTTTGGTCTTTATGACAGCTTATCGACCACTTTCTTAGCATCTCACACCACCACCAGGAGCTAGGTAGAGCAGCTACGTTGGGGTTCATTTTAGAGGTGATATTCAGAGAAGTCAAGCGACTTTCACAAGAGCAGTCCAAGATGGGACTTTTAAGCCCAAAGCTACTGGGAATTTAAGACCTCTAGCCTCATTGGATTATAGTTTCAAGATGGCAGTGTGGAAAACCAGCATGCTTGTGTGCAGAGGACAGCTTCCTTTAGCGACTGTGTAGATGGACGTGGGGAAAACCCCATGGTGTAACAGCTCCGCAGTTTAAAAATGTGAATTGAAATGTGGATATGGCTTTCCTAAGTAGACTAAAAATATTAAGGTAAACAGAAGCACCACTTTTGAGGGCCCAAAATAGTATAATGTTAACAGTTTTGTGTAGTTCAATCTGATATCTCCTCCTTACCTTTCGGTGCACTGTGGTTGATTAGTGAGTGCATTGGCAAGGACTCATTACACCTCCACTGTATGTGAAATGTGTTGTTCTAACTTCCAGGACTAGGGATGTTAAAAAAAGTAAGGGACGGGTCACTGAGCTCAGATAATTACAATTTGTTCATCTGGGGACAAGATGGGACAAGACGTACGAGCATCACTGCAAAGGAATGATATCAAAACACATGCAAAATAAAATATCTGGGCATTATAAAGAGCTAGAATGAGCCTGCAGTTTGGAGTCAAGATATCCTGGTTTTAAACCCTTGCTGGCTATGTGATCTTTGGTAGAACCATGGTAGCTCTTTTCAGTAAGATACTACTTATGACTATGGAAATCAGTTAGCATATCATCACATAATAGCCATTCAGTGTTACTTCCTTTTCCTTGCTCTACACAATCGAAGGAAATGCTAAGCAACTTCTCTTCTGAATCCACAGTAACCATTCTTGCATGTCTGTAGCTCTCTATAAACAAAGAAGATGTCACATATTCTTTTATTTTTGAACTCTACAACAAAGCGTCTGAAATAAATAGGGCAGATGTTAGTAAAACTGCTGTGGATGGTTGCACGGGTTGTGCACTGCAACACCAGTTGAGAATGGCACCCTCTAGAGTTGGGCATTGTACAGCCTGCACAAACATAAGGGGTGGCTCTGAATCATGCCAGCATCCACATTTTCTAGATATGGAAACTGAAGCAGAGAAATTAAGTGATTTTGTAAAGGCTCTGCACTCATACAGCACAGACCCAGGACTCTTTTCAGTTTTATGATGTCCAGTCCCCTGTTCCCCATACTGTACTGCCAGAAGTAATGCTTGCTGCACGTCAGCCTCCCTCACTTACACCAAGAAATAATGGTTGCTATGCATTGATTTTCAGATTGATTGGAAGTTCCCTGAGAACAGATGCCAAATTAATGTTAGTTGATTCACTGACATAAATGTGATTTGGTGCAAGAATGTTTAGAGTGGGAATAGATTAGGGTGAGAAGTTTTCACAAGGCCAAGAAAGAGATTTCCTTGGAGGACTAAGTCCAGCTACGTCTGATTGGAATCAGGGAAATATGGGAAAGAAAGAATTTGTCTTGCCTCAATCCCTTCCCAAAGTTTAAGCATGATTCTTGGTATATCTGAAATCCTGTATATTTAGTATTTTCCCCTAGATGGTCTCATTTTCAGAAAAGAAAAGATGCTGCTCTACTTTAGCCTCATCTTAATCCTATCCATAGGATTGTGGGTTTGATAAAATCGGTATATTTTTCTAATACCCATTAAAATAAATATATGACTATTAAAATTTTTACAGTATTTAAGTGCTTTATCTAAGAAACTAGGCCATGAGGCAGTGCTGGACTTGGCCACCTTCTGGGTCCTGTCTGGGGATAAGAGGAAGGATAGAAGGACTTAGTCATTAAGAGGAGGGTTTGGTCTCTTGGTTAAGGAGTTAAAGGAGACCTATCAGTCCATCAGTGTTTTCTGGATTAGGTGCATGGGCACGGAACAGAGACAGCACAGGACTTGCTTGGAAAGTGTTGGCCATTTGAGGGAGGGGACATGATGTCAGCTAGGTTGATCAAAGAGGACTGCTGGGGCCATAGTGGTGCCAGTTTATAAACATGGATCCCTTTGACCAGTGGAAGTTAGACAAGAGGATATTAGAGATAATGCTACTGACCCTTTCATTATACAGAAGTGGAAACCAAGGTTAGAGGGTTAGAGGATGTAACCGAGGTCACCCAATGGCATGTGTAAGGACAAGGGCCCAAATACCCAAATTGTCCATAGCTAGGGAGCCACCACCCACATGTTAAGTTTTTATTTAGTGCCTTTATGTTGAGGGGATAGTTGAAAATCCCTTAGGTACCCAGTTCAGGATATGGATATAAAATAAAGGCAGCTGACTGAGTAGGATGATTTAAAGACCATCAAGGATGCTATGAACAGGAATAAAGCACCAGAGGTTTCTCTTTGGTTGTTCACCTGGATCAGGAAGAGTATCTTTCTGATAGAAAATCAATCATAAAAAAAGAAATGAGGGGGCGCATTGATGTATTTATGGATAAAACAGCACAATGTCTATACTTTGAAATAACCCAGCGGCAGGGGACTGGTTCTGGAATTGGATGAAGGTATAGATGAAGCAGGTGTGGCCTTGACTTGATAACTGCTGAAGCTGGGTACATGGAAATTTATTAGACTATCCTTTCTCTTTTTGTGTATGTTTGAAATTTTCCATAATAAAAAGTCCCCAAGTAGTGAAAGGCCTTTGCTTGATTCATGGAGATTGCCTACATGTGTGCTTCACATATATAAGTTCAGGGAGCCAGAACTGGATTTGTGACTTACGGAGTGGACTGGTGCTGGTCATTTCACTTCTCTAAGTTTCAGTTTCTCCATCTGTAAAATGGGAATAATAACACCTTATTAAATCAGTGTTGTGAAGATTAAATGACTTCAGTAGTGCAAAACGTCGTCCCTTTCTTTCTCTTGATGGGTATACACATCATTGACTAAAACTAAAACTACATTTTCCATAGTAATATCTTCAAGAGCAGGATATTACTGCAGAGATGGAGTCCTGTAGTGCTTCATCCTTGGAGGATGAAGAGGGCCTCTCAAGATCTACTCCTCATTGACCTTGGCTAATCTTCCCAGTCTGGGATCAAGGCACCTTAAATTTGATCAGGAGGCGGTCTGGGCTTTTCACAAGGGGGTTCATTCTGATCACAGGTTCAGCCACAAGAGCCACTGTGCTTCTCCCATTGAGAAAGATGAAGACCATGGAGGCTGGATTTATTTAAAGTAAATAAGGTTCTGATTGATTGCAGAATGTCCCTGCACCCTCGCTCTCTGGAAGATTAAGCACAACCTTACAAAGTTAATGACGTGCTTGTTGGAAAGTTAGTAGCATAGAGTCATGCCTTCTACTTATCTAGCTCTTTGGGTCTTAAAGAATTCTAACCAACTTTATACGCTGTACAAATTATATATCTCTATATATGCCTATATATATAAAATGTGAATAACCTGACTTGTTTTCCATCTTCTCTATCTGTAAAATTTGGAAAATGACCTAAGAAACGAGAAATTAATATTTGGAGAGCATTGCAATATACTTGGATGAGACGCTTTTGGTGTATTTAGAAGCAGCTCTCATGATCTTATTTTTATTTAAATTCATTGCTGCAGTTGTTACCTCTTCTCCAGGATGCATCCCACTTGTTCACTGTGGCTTTTTGAATTCATCTCAGAATTCCTCCATTAGTGAAATCTCCTTTTCTTGGTCACAATACCTTTTACATTTACATTTCTTACATGTAAGATGGCACCTGGCAGTTTTAAAAACACTTTTGCATTCATTATCTCATTTAATCCTCACAACAGTGCTGTGAACTAAGCAGGGCCCGTGTTATTATTTCCATTTTACAGGGACAGTTTGCTGACTTTCAGTGTTGGAAGGTGGTGCCTTTAAGGTCACACAGTCTGACTCTCTTTTGTACTAGTGAAAATCTGGGTCTCAGAGAGGGTGAGAGCTCTCTAGTTTCACGCTGCCCATCAGCAACAGAACCAGGATGAGCATCTGTGTGACCCCAGTCTTGACCCCTTGGCCTTCAGCCCTGGTGTAACCCTCACCTGAGCAAACTGCATTCTACCTGGCTCAGAGCAGTTCTGACCACCGCAAGCCAGAATCACCTGAGGGGGCTGGTTAGAAATACAGATGGATGAGTGAATGAGTGAATGAGTCTTATAAGTGAAGGCTCCAAAATCTGCATTTAAAACTCACTCAGCTTATTCTTCTATACTGAGAAGTGTGACAGTGGTTTGTTGGGTTTAAGCTCTGTGGCTCTGATCCTCTTTTTATGTGGTGGTTTTGAGGTGCATGGCCACCATCATGAATTCCTCTGTTTGAATTCCTTGGTACCCTTTGATGTCTTCACTGCCACATGTTGAACTCCCATTGCTCGGTGATATGTCTGTGATGGTGCCCTTCCTTTCCAAGATTATCAGCTGGACTCTGTTTTAAGCTTAGCACCATGTTGGTTGGTGTTAAAGGGGCTGCTATCAGGGATGGCTAAGAGTGGAGGATAAGCCTGAATGGGTCCAGGAAGAAGGTGGGACTTATCAATAGCACTGCCATTTGGGACAATGTGAGTGGCTGTTGGGTGATGCCAGTTGTGGGTACACATCTACAGCTCCGGTAGCTGGAGAACAGTGTTTATTCGTCCTCTATCTAGGGTGACAGAAGTGTGCCAGAACCCATGCTTAGTGCTTTCATACATTACCTCTTTTAATCCTAAAATATTTCTATGAGGCAATTATCCCAATTTGAAAGCGTGGTAACTAAAGCTCACATAATTTGTCCTTGTTCTTGTAACTAATCAAATAATGGAGTGAGGACTCAAAACAGTTGGTTGACTCCAATATCAATGCCTTTATCCTTCATGATATATTCTTGATTCTCATTGTTCATGGGTTCCATATTTGTGAATTTGCCCAAATTTTTTTTACTAAAATTAGTTTGCAACCCCAAAATCAATACTCGTCTCACTTTCAGGATTATTCATAGACATGCACAGAATGATGAAAAATTTGAGTTACCTGATGCACACGTTTCCAGTTGGAGGCGCCTTCTTGTTTCAGCTCTCAGACTGTAAAATAGTGTCCTTTTCACAGTTTATTTAGTGTCACTGTTTTCACACTCTTGTGCTTTTTGTTGGTGATTTCACTGTCTAAAATGGCCCTCAAGCATAGCGCTGCAGTGCTGTCTAGTCGTCCTAAGCACAAGAAGGCAGTGATGTGATGTGCCTTACAGAGTTAACACCTGCTAGGTAAGCTTCCTTCCTGCATGAGTCACAGTGCTGCTGACCGCAAGTTCAAGGTAATGAATCAAAAGTACATTTTAAATAAGGTGTCTTTCAACAGCAGACAAAGTATTTATTGATTGGTTGAGAAAAATGTGACCAGAGGCTAGCAGGAACCTAACACCGTGCGTCTCTTCGGAGCAATGGTACAGTAGTCGCGAATTCTGTGTTCGCGGGAATACTTTATAGAACCGCGAATAATGAGGATCGATGTCATTTCCTCGCGAGGAACCCAAGAGGCCAAGTGCAATAGCGCCCTCTGTGGCCAGTCCAGACCCCCAGACTGGGTTTCTTGTGGAGTCTCCTGGCCTCTCATGTGGTCAGCCAGCCTCGGGTGTGTCAGCTCCTTCGCTAACTCTGGGCTTCCCTGTTCTCTCCCGCAGAGGGGTACAGCCGAGCCTTTCCTGAGGCTGCACAACTTGTACCCCACCCCGCGCTGGGCCAGGCAGGCCGCCCTAACCAGGCTGAGCCGCCGGGCGGTCAGCCAGCACTCCTACCCGCCGAACCTCTTCCCCTCCGTGCCCCTGGACCCCATGGAAAGCCCCACCTCCCAGGCGGACCTGGAGCTGGACTACAACCCTCCCCGCGTGCAGCTCAGCGACGAGGCGTTCGTCTTCCAGGACGGGCGGTGGGTGAGTGAGAACTGTTGCCTGCAGTCCCCCTACTTCTCCCCGCCCTCATTCTTCCACCACAAGCTGCACCACAAGAGGCTGGCCAAGGAGTGCCTGCGGCAGGAGGAGAACCAGTCCCTGCGCGCGGAGAACCGCACGCTCCGCGAGGAGAACCGCAAGATCCTGCAGGTCTTATGGGAGGAGCACGAGGCCGCGCTGGGCCGCGAGGACGGCCGGGCCTCCTCGCTGCTGCTGCGCAAGGACAACGCCTCGTCCCTGGAGGCGGCAAAGAAGGACCCGGACCTGCAGGTGCACGGCGGCCGGGAGAGCAGCACCCTGCAGCTCCTCCGGGAGGAGAACCGGACCCTGCAGCAGCTGCTGGAGCAGAGAAAGGCCTACTGGGCCCAGCCGGACGAGAAGGCGGCCTCGACCGAGATCAAGCCGGTCCCCTCGCCCCATGAGGTGCCCCATGGGCTGCTGCCGGGCCAGGGCACGGGCCTCTCCTCCCACTTCGAGGAGCGCAAGAGCCCCCAGGCCCCGCAGGAGGACTCCAAGACGCTCTGGGCCCTGCACGAGATGCTCAGCAACCTGTTGGGGCAGCCCCGGGAGGAGGCGGGCAAGGCGGGCCTGGGCCTGCCTGACGGCGGCCAGTCCCTGGAGCTGCTGCGGGAGATGAGCCAGACGCTGCAGGCGCTGCGGAAGGAGAACCAGAACCTGCAGGCCCTCCGCGAGGAGAACCGGCTCCTGCAGGAGGAGAACCGGGCCCTGCACGTGCTGCGCGAGGAGCACCGGATTTTCCAGGAGGAGAGCCAGGCGCTGTGGGAGAACAACCAGCTGAAGCTGCAACAGAAGCTGGTCATCGACATGGTGACCGAGGTCACCGCCCGGATGCAGCTGCTCATCGAGGAGCTGTACGCCTTCATGCCGACCAGGAGCAAAGACCCCAAGAAGCCCAGCAGGGTCTGAGGCTCCCCGTCCGAGCCGCACTGAAGCCCCGAGCTGGGCCACCAAACGGCATCACACGCCTTCCTGTGGTCACCTCGCCTGCCTCCACCAGCTGGTGCCCGTGCAAGAGCAGAACGAGTGGCCTGGTCAACTCAGAGAAGCAATAAAGGCGTGAGGAGGCTAGGGCCGCTAATCGCGTGCACTGCTCTGCTTTCTTTCTCATTTTTCTTTCTTTTGAGCACTTGCAGGCTCACGGCAAAATGGAGCAGAAAGTACAGAGATTTCCCACACAGCCTCTACCCCACACACCAACCCGCAGCCTCCTCGCTATCAACATCGTCCGCCAGAGGGCGCACTTGTTACAACTGGTGAACCTGCATTGACACATCATTATCACCCAAAGCCATGGTTCACATTAGGGTTCACTCTGGGTGGGTTCCTTCTGTGGGATGGAACAGAGTGTATACAGAGTATATTCACTGCCCTAGAACTCCTCTGTGCCCTGCCTGTTCATCCTTCCCTGCCTCCCACCCCTGGCAACCACTGATCTTTTTACTGTCCCCGTGGTTTTCTAGAGTGTCATATAGCTGGAATCACACAGTAGGCAGGCTTTTCAGCAGCAGGCATTTAAGTCTCCTCCATGTCTTTTCATGGCTCCATAGCTCGTTTCTTTTTAATGCTGAATGCTGTTCCATTGTCTGAATTTACTGCAGTGTGTTTATCCATTCACCTGCTGAAGGACTTCTTGGCTACTTCCAAGTTTTGGCAGTTATGCATCTGGCTTCCTTTTCTTCTTTTTTCTCTTGTCTCTTCCTTACCTCAGCCTTTATTATCATCTGTTTTCCATTTCCTCCCTTTTCCCTTCCTTGCTTTCCTCCTCTTTCTCCTGTCCTTCTGGCTCTCTCATCATCTGATGAGGTCACAGTGTGGAGGAGAGGATGCGGGAGAAGACCTCACTCAAGGCCAGGACTTTTCACCTGGGCTGCTGGCGGCACTGGGCTGGAAGCTCTGTCTAGGGCTGTCCCGTGTGTTGTAGGATGTTGAGCAGCATCCCTGGCCTTTGCCCACTAGATGCCAGTAACAGCCACCTGACCCCCAGCTGTGACGAGCAGGGGTTTCCAGGCTTTGTCAAAAGGACCCCCGGGGGTGGGAGGTAAAACCCCTGCCCCACTCCCAACACTGCTCTCAGAGCATCTTCCTTGAAACAACAGCCCTTGAAATCCTTTCGGGCAGATTCACGATCACACTCCAACTTAAAGGGTCTGAGAGGTCCTGCGATGAAGAAAACCGCTTACCTTCGGTGAACCTAGAATTGGCCAATTTTATCTGATCTTGAAATCATTTTAATTTTTTTCTTTGAAATCTCTTTCTATGTGACTCTGCTGATCACCCAGTTTGGGAACCCCGACGCCCAGACTCGCCTTCCTGTCGAGTAGAGGCTCAAGACTGGGTGTCCTGGGCCCCAATTCCCATTTCAAAGGCAGACATACTTTTTTTCTTTTTTTTTTTTTGAGGTTAATTTGTGCTTTTATTTGCCAGTATAACTTAACTACAGTGGCCTGCAAACTTTTTTGATCTAAAAAATACATTTTACATGACAATCCAACAAACACACACATATATAATATATATACATATATATAAGTGAAACAAAAGTTCTCTAAACATTTTTGAAGGCCACAAAATCCTATTCTGAGAGAAAGAAAGCAACTCCAAAAGCTCTCATCTGAGGGGGAAGAATTTATATTTCCCCAAATTGAGCAAATGTTTGTCACTAAGTATGACATCAAATATCCAGTTTGGAGGTTCATAAACAAGGCTCCTAGAATTTTGATTTATGACATTCTACAGAAAGATATGTTTTTCATGAAAGTTCCATCTTTATGCTGGTGAATTTCACTCTTTCTTACTCCATCTAGTAAAAGGGCATCAGAGAAAACTGTCCCACAAGCTGAGACCCACTCTGTGTCAAAGGCGGACATACTTTAGAACCAAGAGGTTGAAAGGTACCCTTAGGGGACGGCGGGAGGGAGTTGGACAGAGGCCCCCCAAACTTCACTGTGGAGTGGACTCACCTCAGGGTCTCTGAAAAATACCGATGCCTGGACTCCACCCCCAGACGTTCTGACTTAAATGGTCTTGGGTAGGACTGGACATTGGGAGGGTTAAAAGCTCTCCAGGTGGTTCCAATATGCAGCACAGTTGAGGAATCACCACGGTGAGGTGAGCTAAGACACCTGGTTCTCAATAGAATGCTCCATTCTCTAGTCATGGGTATAAGTGAGTAGGTGCATGTGAGGGAAAAGAGTTTACTCACTTTGCTGATGGAAAACTAATTGTGATGGATGTGAGCTTGAGACTGGAATGTCCTTACTCCTAACCCGTTGTTCACGCTGGCTCGATTTCTGAGCTTTGAGCAAATTCCAGAAGGTGAGCCAAAGGCAGCAGAGCACACCTGCAGAGCTCTTCGCCCATCACTTTTCACTTGATACGACCCCCGTGATCCTCGGCACCTGCACGGTAGGCATTTATCGTTCCTCGTTCGGCTCTGAAACTAACATGCTACGTGATTTGCCAGAGGCTAGCCAGCTAGGAAGAGCCGAACTGGGACTTCAGCACAGGCCTGATGATGGTGGATCTCAAACTCCTATTAGATCACATTGCCAAGTAAACCTGGGCTCCAGAAAACGAAGTTTAACAATGGTTTTGGTGCCTGTTTTCCAGATTTAGGAACTTGAGTCTTATCCAGAATAGCATCAGAAATTCCAAATGAGGGAGAACAGAGTATTTCCTCTCTCCAGGCATTGACAACACATCTAATCATACACAAGGGTGGAAGGTGACTCATGGGCATGCAGAGGCCACGTCATTTATTCCCCTATTGCCACCAAAATCTGATAAATAGGCAGTTGTTGCTAATGGGCCTGAACTTGGTAAATGCGTCATGCCGGGCATCATGAACTGGTCCCTGGTGCCAAAGAGGTTGGGGACCACTGCCATACTTTGTTTAAGTCAATGTACTAACCCCAGGGTGTAGGGCTTTTTTCATTTTTGCTTCTTGATGAAACCAAATTGATTTCTGTGATTCTAGACAACTGGAAGGCATGCTGTCACCGTCTTTGTGTTACAAATATTTAACTTGGAATAAGCTATCTAACAGCAGTTGGAGGGTTTCTTGCAAGCTGAGGGAACTCGGAGGACTTAATACTATTTAACACTGTGAACTTTCTCTGTCATGCAGGATCTAAATGGGTGAAAAATTAGCAAGACCAACCATAAAATGTTATTTTTATGGAGTGGGGGAGCTTTACTTCAAAACAATGTTTCATTGTGTAGTGCAATCTGTCATAGATTAGCTAACATCCAGCGGCAGCTAACCTCTTGGTGGAGAGCTTCCTTTAAGCATCTCTGCTCCTTTTCCAACTCTTTCTTGCCTCCTGGTCCACTCTGAAGCCCTTCTCTAACGGCCAAGTTTGTTTTCTCTACGCAAGTCAGGTCTTGGCTCCAAGCTTCTAGGGTGTGCCTTTAGAGAGCTAAGCATTCTACCTTTCCTAGCCTCTCTCATGTGGCCCTTGGGTTGGCTGGCTGGCACTCTGGGTTGCTGGAATCAACTATAATCCTCCTACTGAATTGCCTGAGTCCTGGCAGTCGGCCTATTTTGTGCTTGTAAATTGAGGGTCAGGTCACATGGGGAACACTCACAACCTTAAACTAGTATTTAGTTAACTGAAACTAAAGAATTAGAACGGATTTTTTCAATAGGAAAATCATCTGTGCAAGACTAATCTTTCGGCCATAGGAATCAGAATCAAAACAATTGTGGAGAAAATCTGGTAGGCTTTTGTATGCTCAGATTCTGTTGTTGAACTCTCCCCTTTTCTAAGGACTTTTCATAGAGTGGAGTGACCTCCACGTGCCTGTCGGGAATGCTTGCAGGAGCCAAGTGGTAGGTCGGGCAGCATGGGAAGCAGCTGGGAGCTGGGCGCGTTGGGGTAAGGTGTCTGATGGAGGAAGTTGGATAGCCTTATCAATAACCATCATTATATTGTCCCCTGAGTTGAA
Organism: Platanista minor; assembly: GCA_004363435.1. Taxonomy (NCBI): domain Eukaryota; kingdom Metazoa; phylum Chordata; class Mammalia; order Artiodactyla; family Platanistidae; genus Platanista; species Platanista minor. The sequence continues at coordinate 1,207 of RJWK010031862.1, read as the reverse complement.
TTTCTGATTCATCAGATGGGAAATGGCTTCCACCGAGAAACCAGTCAATTTTAGAATATTCTGGATATGCCAAGAGCAGCTACTGGAAACTGCATTCTTTCTGTTCATAATATTGAGTCCCTGAGTTATTTGCAGCAGACAGCACGTTTGTGCTTGGAGCTGCCCACTGCCTTCCTCATTCACATGCAAGTCGTCTTCAGCTTGAGCTCTTGTCAGTGTCTCTGGGGAAACAGTTCTTTCCAGATTCCTTACCCTCTTTGTTCATTCAAACAATGGCCTTTGTGACCAAAAACAAAGTTAGGAGCAGGTGACAGATTATTTTTAATGCTGTCAAGACAAGTGGCTGTTTAATTTATGACATGTTCTCTCTCCAAGCCCGCCTTTATTCTTTGCAAATAGGGTGATTCAGAGCTCTCCATCAGGAATCCTTGCACCATGGGAAGACTAAGTCCTAAACCCTTTTCAGAAATTGGTCAGTTGTCACTCAGTAAACACTGTGAGGGATGGAATAGAACTTCCTGGTTGTCAGTTACTTTTCGTGGACCTATGGTTGGGTTGTACTCACCTTTTCCCTTTCCTTCACTCATTCAGCCAGTCATCAGGTCCTGTTGGTGTTATCTCCTAAATAGCCCTTGAATCCTACCTCTCTCTGTTCCCATGGATGTAACCCTAGTCCCGGCCACTGTCACCTCCTGGGTGACTGCTCCAAGTCTGAGTTTATCTCCATATGGCCAAGGTTGCTTTCAGCACATTCTTCGTGTTGCAGCCAGACTGATTTTGTTGTATATGTGAATGTTGTGTTATTTCCTTATTTAAAATTCATCGCTAGCTTTCCACAGTCTTTAGGGTACAATAAAACTTTACTCTGGGGCTCTGGCTTAAGTGTGGATGGTACTTTATAGTCTTCTGAATATACTGAATTCATTTAACATGTCAGTGCTTCTCAGGGTCCCCAGTGGGCTCCTTTAGAATTCAAAATCATTTCATCCAATGTCCGCCTTGTCTCTTGGAGGTTACATCCAGAGACGAGAGATTCCTTCTTCCGGGAAGGGCAGGCAGAGCTCTAAGGAAGGTGTACGCAGGGTAGTAAGGAAGGATGGAGACACCTCTGTTGTCAGGTGGTTGTAATGAATCTTTCCTGGCCATGATTGGGCCATTGGGTGTCAAAGCCCAATAGCCTCTCACCTTGCTCCTTTTTTTTTTGTTT
>RJWK010031861.1:0-23984 GCA_004363435.1 Platanista minor | reverse complement strand
CCGTCTCTGGAGCTCCTTTAAGCAGCGCTCCCAATCCCCTCTCCTCGCGCACCAGGAAACAAAGAGGGAAGAAAAACTCTTGCCTCCTCGGCAGGTCCAGACTTTTCCCGGACTCCCTCCCGGCTAGCCGTGGTGCACTAGCCCCCTGCAGGCTGTGTTCACGCCGCCAACCCCAGTCCTCTCCCTGCGCTCCTACCGAAGCCCGAGCCTCAGCTCCCAGCCCCGCCCGCCCCGGCGGGGGAGCAGACAAGCCTCTCGGGCTGGTGAGGGCCGGTCGGCGCCGATCCTCCGTGCGGGGATCTCCCCGCTTTGCCCTCCGCGCCCCTGCGGCTGTGCTCTCCTCCGCGGCTCCGAAGCTTCCCCGCTCCGCCACCCGCAGTCTCCGCCCGCGAAGGGGTTTCTCAGTGTGTGGAAACCTTTCCTGCTTCACAGCTCCCTCCCACAGGTGCCGGTCCCGTCCCTATCCTCTGTCTCTGTTTTTAGGGTTTTTTTGTTTGCCCTACCCAGGTAAGTGTGGAGTTTCTTGCCTTTTGGGAGGTCTGAGGTCTTCTGCCAGCGTTCAGTAGGTTTTCTGTAGGAGTTGTTCCACGTGTAGATGTATTTCTGGTGTATCTGTGGGGAGGAAGGTGATCTCCGCGTCTTACTCGTCCTCCATCTTGAAGCTCCTCCGATGGATTGTTTTGGAATAGATGTGAGGGCGATTACTGAGATTCAGTGAAGACGCAGAACGAGTTTGAATTCAACAAGAGAAAACAAAGAAAAACAGGCATTCTTTGATACTGCTTTGCCTCCCAACCAATGATCTTTCAGAACCCAAAATAGAGTTTTCTCCAAGTAAGTAACTCCCTCAGAATTTAAATGGCTTTTAAATTAAGATATGATTTTGATATACACAATTTTGTTAAAATTATCCCTTAGGGCTTCCCTGGTGGCGCAGTGGTTGAGAGTCTGCCTCCCGATGGAGGGGACACGGGTTCATGCCCCGGACCAGGAAGATCCCACATGCCGCGGAGCGGCTGGCCCCGTGAGCCATGGCCGCTGAGCCTGCGTGTCCGGAGCCTGTGCTCCGCAACGGGAGAGGCCGCGACAGTGAGAGGCCCTCGTACCACACACAGAAAAAAAAAATAGTGTTATTCGTAGGGTGAGGCATGTAACACCTGAACAAAATGATAAAGCAAAAATGACCACTTGACTGTCTTGAATGCTTCTATGAGTTTTCATATATACATATATGAAATATATATAATAGTTTTTATATACATATAGTAAATGTTCAGGAGTAAGTCAGTGAAGAAGGGTAGAATTTACGCATAAATTTACCCTTGTGAAAGCTGCTGAATGGGAAGAAAGTGGAGAAATGAAAAAATGGCAGATGAGTATTGTGTAAGCTAATCTCGTAAAGGAATGCCATTCATGAGGTGCTCCTTTGAATATTTCTCCCTTCATCAAATCAGGCAATCACAGGTACGACTGAGCAATTGCTTTGTGTCTCCAGATTTTATACTGTTTATATGGACAGTATAAAATCAAGTGGGAGATTGCTTTCCCCTCCGTAAGAAGCTTTTAATCAGATAATTTATTTATACTAAAACACAGAAGGAGCAAGAGGATAAGAGTATATACAATAAAGTGCTAAAACGTGGACTAAATGATTAGTGCACTAAGAGCTGAGAAATAGAGGTAATCGATATCTATTTTCAAATTTCAGGAAACGAACATCATTTTGACACAGTCTCTATTGATTTTATGTGGTTATGAGTCTATATATAACATCTTCATTTATTTTTCAGTAATCCATGTAATTTAAAATATGATTTGTCTTACAGGAATACATTCAACATGATAAAGTAAAAGATAAATAATGGATTTTTGTTCATATTAAAGTAAATAGCATAGAATAGTTTGATATGGCTCCCCAAAACCTAACATACAAGAAAATGTGTGCTGTGCTGTATGTTCTACATAATTATTAAATTTGGAGTGTGATAGGGGTGAAACAGCAGGGCCAACTGTATAAGAGACAGCTTTTTCATGGTGACAAGAAAAAGCATGTCATCACCATCAGCTGAGCTCTCATCCTTCTATTATACTTTAAAAGGAAGTCTAATTTTAAACAAAAATAAAATAAATAAAACTATAACGAGAAAATGTTTAAAACTCTTTCACCGTACACATTGGCTGTTTAATATACGGCATATATCCTCCTGTGAATTATTCTGGGAATATGAGGTGAAGTGTTTGCACTGTGGAGTGTGAAAGAAATTTCTGCACTTCACACTTAAAAACAAATTTCACAAAAAATGAAATGGAATCTTTCCAAGGTAACAAATTGTGAGAGCCTTTTTTTAGCAAATAGGAACCATTTTCTTCTAGTCCTGAGATTTTCCTGAAGTGCTTACACATCATTTTGTAGTTTGGAACAAATAATGTGCCACATGTTTGAGAAATTCTGCTGTCACACATCCTTTAGAGCTATTAATTCCTGTCTTCAAAGTTTAGGGTCTTGGGAACAGTGATGTCGTCACAGTTTCCTATCCTGGCTCCTCTGGGTCACTTTTAGCTCTGACCACCTCTATTTCCTTCAGTATTTCTACTGGGATTTAAGACATCATTAAGTAAATGTGTATGTGGATATGCATGCATGCCACAAACTTTCACAGAATGTATAGGCCTATAAAATATATAGAATTCAAATTCCATCTTAAGTGCAAACTAGTTTAGTTTCTTCACAATGTAGTTAGGCTTCCTACCGGTTTATAGCCTCACAGCTCACATGCAAAATAAAGATACATGGGAATTTTTCTTTTTTTTTTTTGCGGTATGTGGGCCTCCCTCTGTTGTGGCCTCTCCCGCTGCGGAGCACAGGCTCCGGAGGCGCAGGCTCAGCGGCCATGGCTCACGGGCCCAGCCGCTCCGCGGCATGTGGGATCCTCCCAGACCGGGGCACAAACCCGTGTCCCCTGCATCGGCAGGCGGACTCTCAACCACTGCGCCACCAGGGAAGCCCGGGAATGTTTTAATCTTGTAAGGAATAAAAAAAAAGCCATACTATTTCATTATGTCAGATATTTATGGTCTTTCTTCTAATGTGGGTATTTTCTTATTTACAGGATATTTCAGGATCACTGTTTTAACACTGTTATGATTTATAATAGTATGCTTGTAGGACAGTTATAAATGTCCATGTAAATATTTAGATCTCCACATTAGAATTATAGAGAAGTGTTTGCCTTTGAAACTATTTTTGAGGCATTTGCATTATCACAGTTTATTTTCTTAAAAAGACAATAGCTAACAATAGAGCCTATGTTTGCTCTTGACATTAACAACTAAAAGTTTTTGAAAACTAAGAATTTATAAATAAATATCTCTCATTTCCTAAATCTAAACATTTAAAAACTTATCTACATTTTTTTTTCAAAATGTGTTGCTTCTCAAAATTATAACACATATACTATTTTCTGCTTACAATTCCACTCCCCAAAGTATTTATATTTTGCATGAGTCAACCATCTCACTAAATCTTAAAATTTCTCATATGATCTGATCAAAGAGGCTAAAAGTAAAGGTAATGAATGGTGACTGTAACAAGGGTGTGATCCTTGGTCCCTGAATAAATCTATGCCTTGTTATTTCATGTATTTCTGACTATGATTCTATATGAATCACATTTCCAAGTAGATCATGTGAGGTAAAAATTAAATTTATCTTATGTTCGATTTAACACTTCTGTTTTATGCTTGAAATGTAATGAAAGATAATTTTAACGTCTTGTTTTTTAATTGTCAAGAAAATTTTAATCATAGAAATGGCACTTCTATTTATTAGACTTTCACAAATCAAAGCATCAAAACATCATATTCATATTCAAATTGAATACCACAATTCCATGGAGATACAAAGTTAAGGAGTGGGCATAGTGATGTAAATCAGTAAGATAGAATCATAATTTTGATCTGTTCTTTGAAAGAGGAAAAGGTCCTTAGTAGGGTGATAGGAGAAGAGGATGGATGTGCTATGTACCAACTCGAAAATTCACTGACTACACGGGGAGTTCATCACAGCCAGCTTCCCTCTGCCAGCAGTGGGAAGTTGACCTGAGATCTCATTTCCAGCTTGCCCCACTTAGACCTACCTATGAGGTAGCAAAAGGCAAACAATCCAAACAATGATAATAGGAAGAGCTTATGGGTGGGAAGTATCATTGTCAACTTGTTAGATTACTTTCCGTACGTATTTGGTGGTGTGGAGGCTCATGTTAATCAGCCCTGGGAGTACATCTAAATAATTCCTGTATGTTTTCAAGCACAAATTCCTTCAGAGAGCACCGTGCAACATGCCACCAGGAGGACTCTAGGGGCCTTTGGTCAAAATAATTCTTCTTAAAGGCAATTCACAAAGCATCAGAGATGGTTCTGTTTTTTTAGAGTTCTTGAGAAAATCTTGCTGGAGAAGCTTTTGAAGGACACAGTAGTTGCTGTAACCTTAATTGTGAGGTTACTCTAATTGGGGAATTCTGAGGAAAAACGATGTTTGGATGTTTGCAAGTGTCCACAAAACAATAAAAAACAAAAACAAACAAAAAAACACAACAAAACAAACCAGCTCAGGGAACCATTATGTTCATTTCAGTTTATGTTTCAAAGAAGCAGGTGCGAAAACTGAATACATAACATAAACAAGTGTTTGCGACCAGGGTACCATACGTAAATAAGATGGTTTAAGAGAAAAAAGAAGAAAACAAAACATTCCTTGCTATAGAAGACTGGAGATTTCAGTTATCAACAAGATAGTGCCTACTCTGAGTTATTTTTATCTTCATACACTGTAAAAAAAAAAAAATGCTTGTTTAAAAGGATTCAAGTTTAAAGTAGTGATTTCTAAAGTTCATTAACAAAATGATCTAATTTTACTTGTTAAATTTTTAGAAGAGCTCTGAAGTGCCCAGAGTGAACTCACGTTAGGTGAATCAGAAACACATAAAGGACTCAGAGAGGAAAAAGGAAGGGTACTGTGTTTTTCTAGCCCAAACTATGAAAAGGAGACCCATGGTGGGTTACCATGGTCTCTGAACAATTTCTAAAGTTAGGAAGTGAGAGCATTTTATTTAGGGGTGTGCTTAGTAAAAGCTGAATAAAGTTCAAAGCTTTTAGATGAAATTGATAGCTATTGTTATTGATTAATAAATACTTATTGTCTACTTCTTCCTACATGTATTTTATAAGGCATTAGAGATGGAAAATGATTGAGACATAGCCCCTAAAAGAATGCACAACTTAGTAGGGAAAATACCTAAAAACAAAAGTTATATTTAATAGTGGTGGGCACTATGGCCTTGACACTAATAATGCCAACTGGTGCTTTTAGGCTACACTATTCTCTAGATGTTTTCTAAAATCTCCATTTCAACCTCTTAAATGCCGTGGAGCCTATGCAGGAAACTTTGTACCACTTGAGTTAGGTTCAGAAACAAGAAATATCCATATCTTCTGATTATATCCACTGTCTGAAATATCCACTGTCAGACCAGAACTGAGATGGGGAAATAGTCAAACTTACTAAATATTTTTTCTGGAACCCAAAAGGGAACCAACTGGAGGGAGAAACCATAGGATTAGTGATGTACAAAGAAGGTCACCACATGTGATTACGTTTCTATTGTGGGCTAGCCCCCAAGGCAGGTCTGAATATAGGAAGAAGCAATGCTTCTGGCAGGGTCCTATCCTGCTCTCCCCACAGTACACATACCACACACATGCACATATGCACACACGTACCTCACCCACTGAACCTGGCTCCATGCCCTGGGAGGGAGAAGGGTGTGGGAAGAGGAAAGAATTGGGTTGTCAGAGAGCAACCCCTTGTGCAGGGGAAACATCTCTGAAAAACTCCGTCAAAAGAAGCAAATGAGCTTCTCACGTGGAGACGGGAAGAACACCAGAGGGGTGTGGTTCAGATACTCTTGGCAGCAGCCTTGACCGTCATCTCTATGCACCCCAACCCAGGAGCAAAATTTTATGGTTGTTCACTGCTGTATCTTCAGGTTCCAGTGCACTGCTTAGTTCTTAGTAAGTAGGTGCTTAATACATGTTTGTGGAATTAATGAATGGATGCGTGGGAGTTGTTATTTTGGGTACACACTGAAACACGGCCTTGATAAAGAATATTCTCCCCCCCCAGGCATAAATGGCTTTAATAATTTCTTTAAGATTTGACTATAGTTACATCTCAGTATTGAATATGGTTTGCCCTTTATTAAAAATAATTTTTGTTTTAAATCTACTAGCCTGAACATTTAAAAATGTATTTATTAAATTCTGAAAATATGAATGTGCTATTTCTTTCTATTAAAATGCCGAGTAGAGAAAATGTATCAATATAAATATATACATGTATTTCCTTTTATTAACTGATTTCTATTGTTATCTATTTTATTTTGTTTCACTTGCTTACTTTGGGTTTAATTTAATTCTCTTTTTTGATTTCTGAAGGAGGAAGCTGAGATAATTTATTTCAGACATTTTTTCTTTCCTAATATTGCTCTTTAGTGCTGATAGAACTAATATTTCTATTGAGATGACTTTAAAGTAAGGTGATTAACCTGGTTTGTCTTGGGGAGGGGCTTATGTGAATCACATGAGCTCTTAAAAGTGGAAGAAGGAGGCAGAAGAATAGATCACAGACATGAAACGTGAGATAAACTCAGCGTATCATTTCTGGATTTGAAGAAGGAGGAAGGGACCATGAACTGAGAAATGAGGGCAGCCTCTAGCAGCTGGAAAAGACAAGGAAACAGATTCACCTCAAAAACCTCCAGAAGGAAAGCAGCCCTTCCAAAACCTTGATATTACCCCTGTGTTGGACCTCTCACCTACAGAACTGTAAGATAATAAATATGTGTGTTTAGCGAGCCACTGAGTTTGCAGTAATTTGTTACAACAGCAATAGAAAGCTAATCACAGCTGATCATCAAGTTCACTCATCTTTTCCTCTGCCAAGTTTAATCTGCCATCAGTCCCATCCAGTGTGTTTTTCCTCCCTGACATTGTAATTCTTAACTCAGAAATTCAATTTGGGTATTTTTATATCTCCTTGACTCTCTTTTTTTTAAAATTTATTTATTTTTATTTATTTTTGGCTGCGTTGGGTCTTTGTTGCTGTCCATGGGCTTTCCCTAGTTGTGGCGAGAGGAGGTCACCCTTTATTGTGGTGCATGGGCTCCATATTGAGGTGGCTTCTCTTGTTGCGGAGCACGGGCTCTAGGCGCGTGGGCTTCAGTAGTTGTGGCTTGTGGGCTCTAGAGCACAGGCTCAGTATTTTTGGCGCCTGGGCTTAGTTGCTCCATGGCATGTGGGATCTTCCCAGACCAGGGCTCGAACCCGTGTCCCCTGCATTGACAGGTGGATTCTTAACCACTGCACCACCAGGGAAGCCCCATCTCCTTGACTCTTGAAATGTTTATTCTTTCCTCTATCTGCTTGAACATATGGGATACAGTAGTAAAAACTGTTTTAATGTTGTTGTCTACTAATTCTATTATCTCTGTTGTTTCTGGATCTGTTTCAATGGATTGATTTTTTTCCTCATTATGGGTGATATTTTCCTACTTTTCTATTTGCCTTGTGATTTTTGACTGGCTGCTGAACAAGGTGAATGTACTGCAGTCCTGTATGTATTTTTGTATCTCCAGCACTCTAGAGCGTGGCACTAGACAGGGTTTAGTCACTCGGGAACCGTTTGGTTCTTTCCCATCTTCCTTTAAGGCTTTGGTAGAGGGACCGATCTTCTTCCCTCTCCTGAGGCAGGACCTCCTTAGCACTCACACGCATGCGCTCTGGCTCATGCTTATTCCTGTGGCTGTTAGGTGCAAGTGCTGTTTCTTGCTCTCTTGGAGCTCCAGGGACAGTTCCCTTTAATCCATCAGGTATTTCTTTCCCAGGTCTCAGGTACTTTCCTCACATGCACACACTGATCAATAGTAGTCGACAGAATTCTTGAAGGCACCGCCCGCCCCCCACAGATCTCTGGAGTTCCTTCTCCGTGCAGTTCTCTTCTCTCTCGGATGCTGAGACCTACATCCATCTTGGCTTTGTTGGACGCCCAGTTTTGGTCCCTCAACTCCTGGCTCTGACCGCATCTCCCTTCCCTGCACTGTGGCCTGGAAACTTTCTCTAAGCAGTAAGTGGGAGCAGTCTTCCAGCTCATGTTGTTCACTTCCCAATTTCCCATTTCTTAGAAATCACTGCCTTGCCCAGTACCTAATGTTCTGAGGGATGCTCTTTCATATATTTGGTTGTAATATTTAGTTGTTTCAAGAGGGAGGATAAATCTGTTCTGCTACCCCATCTTGATTGGAAGCGGAAGTCTCACTGATGTTCTGGCATGCATCTTCTTAGTCATTTTTTTACATATTTATAGTTATACATTTTTTTCAGATTGTTCTTTACACCTATATAGTGAGCACATTTTCTTCTCTTAAAATTTCTTGATATGATTCTATGTTTTGACAATGAATATCTTTGTATATAACTCTTTTTGTACATCTCTGATCATTCTCAAGATGAATTGTGACTATTAAGTTAATATTTTAATGTAATTGGTACATGTGGTCAAATTAGCCACACCAACAAATATATGTCTTGTCTTTTCCAGGCCAACTGTAAAAATTAGGGTTTAGAAAATATTTTCTGAAAAGAAAATTAACTTCAGTTTAAATTTGAATTTTTATAAAATGTTCCTGAGACGGATTTTAACAATAATATGTTTATGTAGTTCATTGTGAATTGTCTATATTTTCCCTCACTTGAGTTTTTATTAGTTGAATCATTCTTTTCTGGATGGTTAGTTTTTTTGTGTGTGTGTGTGGTATGCGGGCCTCTCACTGTTGTGGCCTCTCCTGTTGTGGAGCACAGGCTCAGCGGCCATGGCTCACGGGCCCAGCCGCTCCGCGGCATGTGGGATCTTCCCAGACCGGGGCACGAACCCGCGTCCCCTGCATGGGCAGGCGGACTCTCAACTGCTGAGCCACCAGGGAAGCCCTAAATCTCTTTTTATTTTAAATATAATACTATGTGTAATATTCATTAAAATGATGGACACTTTTTGATATTATTTTTTACATTTTAAGCAAATATTTATTTTTTTATGTTGTTAGCTCTATCAACTTTCTCTTTATGTTAAGGCCTTTGCTCAGAATGCCATTTTGATATTTTCCATCAGATAAGTAGATATGTACTTATTGTTTTAATTTGTATTTTTATTTATATTTAATTTATTTTTATACTTACTGCTATAATTCATTGAAATTTGTTTCTTGACCTATAGCATAGGGTGAAGATCTAATTTTATTTTTTTCTATGTGGTTAATCAACTGTCCTCCTACTTTTTTTTTTTTTTTGCGGTATGTGGGCCTCTCACTGTTGTGGCCTCCCCCTTTGCGGAGCAAGGGCTCCGGACGCGCAGGCTCAGAGGCCATGGCTCACGGGCCCAGCTGCTCCGCGGCATGTGGGATCTTCCCGGACCGGGGCACGAACCCGTGTCCCCTGCATCGGCAGGCAGACTCTCAACCACTGCGCCACCAGGGAAGCCCTGTCCTCCTACATTTTAATTTGTTCAATTATATTTGCATGTGTCTAATATGAGCAACTAGGCATGCCTATTTATAATTTATCCAAATTGCATGATATCAATATAAAAATAAATTCTAAATAGGAAAAATAGTAGTAGTATCTAGTGCAAGTAGAGAAAAGCATGTAGAATTTTCCTTAATTCATGTAACTGCATTGCTATATTTATGGGTTACACTAACACATCATATAAGATATAAGCCATGCATTCAAGAACTTTGTATGGCTGTTTATAACTGGAAACAGAGAGCTATTGTTTTCTTTATAATCTCTTTGGATTAGTGCTTTTGCTATGCCTTGGACCAGTGTCATCTCTGTTAAGTATAGTCAGGTGCCTGCGGGCATTGAGAGATGAGTTTAGTTAGTAGAGTGAGTCTAAGATTCAATTGGATAAAGACAGGCGTGCTGATCAGTGGGGCTTAGATGCATGCTAGCAAGACATTTCAGACACTGTCATTACTCATTTTATTTCAGCACTCCCCAGGCTGACTCGATGCAGATAAGCAAAATACCTCATTTGTACACTTCATATTCATTAGTAATAAAACTAAATCTTTGACTCAAAGAACAAGGTTGCTCTTCATTTAAATAATTTTGAACTTGCATCTAAGGTGCCTAATTTAGGGTTAAGAACAGTATTGCAATGTGATTGGTTTATGTTCCCACGTATGCTATTTTACTCATTAAAAAAAATATTCTGAGGGCTTCCCTGGTGGCGCAGTGGTTGAGAGTCCGCCTGCCTGCCGATGCAGGGGACGCGGGTTCGTGCCCCGGTCCGGGAAGATCCCACATGGCGCGGAGCGGCTGGGCCCGTGAGCCATGGCCGCCGAGCCTGCGCGTCCGGAGCCTGTGCTCCGCAACGGGAGAGGCCACAGCAGTGAGAGGCCTGCGTACAGCAAAAAAAAAAAAAAAAAAAAAAAAAATTCTGAGATGAGGCTCAAAGAATTCACCAGACTGCAAAAGGAATTCAGGACACAAAAAATTATAACAAACTTTCGTAGATGTAGATTATTTAAAAATAATTCTGTCATATTAAACAAATACAAGGTATGAATATTATCCTCCATCTCTCTTTCCTTACTTTCCTCCTCCCTACCTGCATTTCCCTTTCCTTGTCCCTCCCTCCTGCTATCTAATGATACCTAAATGACGGGATGGACACTGCACACTGGTGTTCCATTTGACAATCAGTGGTTGATTCACTCTTAGCCTTCTCAATAGATGGGGTTTATTATGATTTTTTAAAATTTCCTAATCATTTCAGATTCTTTAAGATTTTTGTACAGCTGCCTATATGATTTTTGTGTGTGTGCTTGTTTGTTTACTGCCTGCTTAGCACTGATTGTTGAATTGTTTATTTTTTGCATCTTGAAGCATTTTAAATATGACAAAATATAGTAAAATGATTGTGACAGATTGTATAATTACGCTGTCTTAAACACATATACTGTTTATAACTATTTTTCATATTGTGGGCACAGAATATAACTTTTCATATTGGCTACTTTTTTCAGCTTTTTACTTTCTAGTGAAATTTTCACATTCTATTTTTAAATAGTCCAATGACTTATTTATCCAATTGTCTCAAAAAATATTTCTTTTTTTTTTTTTTTTTTTTTTTTTTGCGTCTTGCGGGCCTCTCACTGTTGTGGCCTCTCCAGTTGCAGAGCACAGGCTCTGGACGCGCAGGCTCAGCGGCCACGGCTCACGGGCCCAGCCGCTCCGCGGCATGTGGGATATTCCCGGACCGGGAAGGCGGACTCTCAACCACTGCGCCACCAGGAAAGCCCTCAAACAAATATTTCTTTATTGCGTACTACAAGCCAGGCACTCTATTAGGTGCTGGGCCTAAAGTGATAAGATGCAGATTTTTAATTTTGGAAGCATAATGCCTTGTCTGGGTGAACAAGTAGATAATATAGTATTGCTTATGTTATGATATAAACTGATACAAGCTTGTATTGGCTACTCAGCATGGCTACTTCTCATGGGGTTATTGGAAGCTTACTTGAAGAGGTGACATCTAAGTTGATTTCTGAAGAATCAGCCAGTTGAGTATGGACAGGTAGCCGTGTGTCATCAGACACAGTAAGGATACAGTATCCCATGGGTGGTGACCGAGTGAGTGGATGGAGAAGGTTAAGTTATTAGAATAATGAGTTAAAACAGAGGAGAGGATCATGAAGGACCTTGAAAACCATTTAAGGGAGTTTACACTTCATTCTGATAGCAATAAATTTTAAAGAGTTAATCAAATGAATTGGCCAACGTTGCTGTAACCAGGAAGGGAGCTGTGATTCCAAGGGAAGAAAGGATGGAGATTAAACCTAGTTAGTGGAGTAGCGGTGAAGATGCAGCGAGATGGAGATATTGGAGATACTAAAGAGAACTTGGAGCCCCGATAGATGCTCTGGGAGTTGCTGCAGAGGGTAAGAAACAATCGTTAAAAGTGACTTGTGGGTTCCTTACCTGGCTGACTAAGTAGATAATGTTGCCATTTACTGAGATAGGGGGCGTAGGAGAGGAGGAAGTTGTCGGGATGAGGTGAGGGTGATGTGAGTTTAGAGTCTTGAATTCACAGTTGAAAAATGTTTATTTTCTTCTTGTAAGATATACACCCACTTCATACACATAATCTCCTTATTCATTTAAAATGTGAATGAAGTTCCCAATTCAGTTTTCCCTATGATTTGAGAGTTTTAAAAGGCCTTTTTCACAAGACTGAAGCTTTTTAATCAAAAAGTGTTAAGTAGGAAAAATGTAATAGTCCACATCAGTGCTCCTTCCCTTTTGGTTTAAAAGAAAATAAATGATATAAGGAATCTTTCCTGCCAAGTAGCAAGATACTTACTCTAGGAGAAACTGGGAAATGCTTACAGTTGTGGATGTTCAGGCCCGAATGGTCTCTAGAGATTCATCTAGTTCAAATATTTATTTTAGAGATGATGACATCTGTGAGAACATCCAGGAACTAGGACATCAAAGAGCTGTATTTTACTCATCTGTTCTCAATTCATTTCAAATAATATGATGAATATATGTTGTAATCGTTTTGTTTATTTGGTCCAAGTGTTCTCCATTTCCTGCAATCCACCTCTTCCCGACATCAAATCCCACTTCTTGCTCTGTGCTTTGGTTGAGCTTTTCTATTCCCTGTAATATCTTGCTTCTTCCATTCCTCTAACACAGAGGTTAGGGAACTTTTTTCTGTAAAGGGAAGATAGTACATAAATTTGCTATGCAGGCCATATGGTCTTTGTCCCCAAAACAGCTCTGCCATGTGGTGCATAAGTGGCTATAGCAATGAATGAATGAATGGGTGTGTGTCTAGTAAAACTATTTACAAAAACAGGAGTAGGGTGCATTTGGTCCATGCACTAACTCCACAGAAATAATAGTGTTACAGCATTTTCTTTATCATTTCTTATTCTTCTTTAATCCACCTCTGTTCGGTTTGCATATACATCAACTTGGCCTCACTTGCTATTTCATGCCAGCTGTTTCTGAGACCCTGGCGTTGCTTCCGAGGCCCTGTACACAAAGATCATACCTATCCTGTGTGTCCTGAACCACAGAGAGAATGCCCTTGGTCCTGGCTTCTACCCACTTTTCGCCACTGTGCAGCTTTTCTTTTTTCTCTGTATGTTGGGTGAGGAAGGGAGAGTATTTGGAGATATTGAGGGTCTCAGAGGGTGAAAATAATTCCTTGCTCTGTTATCTGCTTATGAAGACAGATAGGCTGATTGATTGTGGATCTTTATCTGCACAGCCTGGTACAACCTCTAGGACTACAACTCACCCTAAAGGTTTGACCCACATTCTGAGTGGACCCTCTCCCCCACCCCACCCACCCTTTGACCTTTTGCCAGACTGCTGTATCGAACGGTGCTATTTCTTAGTAGTCAAGAGCTAACCCTTATTCCTTGGAGCTGTTTTTCAGAGAACCTGGACTATTTTCCCTGTCATGTGCTCCTTTGATTCCACCACTCCAACTACTTGTTCCAAAGCTACTGGATCTCCAAACACTATCTTAGCTATAGGACTTTCTTGGATTGTGGTCATCATATTGAACTTGGTCTTTATCATAACATTGGTCTGACAGTATCTTTCATTTATATACCCCTGTGTAGTTGACAAAAGGTTTTTCCATGTTTTATTTTATTCAAGCTCTCTAGCAACCTGTAAGCTCAGGGGTAGTTATTATTTTCCTCATTTTGTGGTTGAAGAAACTGAGATACAGAAAGGTCAAGTGATTTGATCAATGTTACACCGAGTTAATCTTGCAGTTGCAGTGAAATTCAAGTGTTTTTCTTATTTGTTTTTTTTTTTAATTTTAAGTTTAGAATTCCTCCCAATACACATGTGATCTTGTATAGGACATAAAGTATTTATTGATAGAAGAACTGCATTAGTTCAACCTCTTAAGGGAAGTAATAAATGCGACAAGTCAGTAGTAGTATTTGCATAATAATAGGTGCAGATATTTCAAGAAATAACAATTAATTTGATCAGAATAGAAACAAATTGTTAAATATAAAAGAACTTTGGGGCTTCCCTGGTGGCGCAGTGGTCGAGGGTCTGCCTGCTGATGCAGGGGACGCGGGTTCGTGCCCCGGTCCGGGAAGATCCCACATGCCGCGGAGCGGCTGGGCCCGTGAGCCATGGCCTCTGAGCCTGTGCGTCCGGAGCCTGTGCTCCGCAACAGGAGAGGCCGCAGCAGTGAGAGGCCTGCGTAGCGCCAAGAAAACAAACAAACAAACAAACAAAAAAACTTTGTGTCCATTTCTATCAAACGTATTTTGTAAATCCTCTATTGCTTTGTTTGTTTGTTTGTTTGTTTTTGCAGTTCGCGGGACTTAGGTCATCATTTCTTTACTTAAAGGTCTTACTACTCCGATCCATTATCTACCCAGTGGAAACCAATGCAGTCTTCCCCAAACAAAAAACAATTATGTAAATTTCTTGTTTAAAAAATCTACATTTCTTCTATCAGTATGTATTGAGGAATTACTATGTTCCTGTTGCCATATTACATACTTTGTATGTATTAAATCATTTAAAAGTTACAACCAACATGAGAAGTATATGCTATTAATATCATCATTCACATTTTAAAGATGAAGAAAATGAGACATTGGAGGATTAATCTGCCCAAAGTTACCTAACTAGGGAGTGCCTAAGATTGGAATAAAATATGGGCATTCAGGCTTCAGAACTAACCTCTTAACAACTATACTGCCTCTCAAACTTTTTCTCATGTATATAATTTTCTTCTAGACATATTCTCTTTTAAAGGACTATTTTTTTTTTTAATCCACATTAAATGTCATTACATTTTAGCTCTATTTTGTTTTCTCTTCTAACTTTTGGCTTTTAGCATAGTAACAGGCTCATTGAAGGGACTCAGAATATATTGATTGAATAAGTAATGGATGGTCACTGCAGTGAGCCTTCCCTGATGCCTCAGACAGAGCTGATGTCTTTGTCATTTGTGCTCCCCAATCACTTTTTTCTTCTCTCTGTAATCTACCTGCCATGTTTCATTACCATTCAGCCTTCTCCCTGACTGTGGTTTTCATAAGGGCAGGGATCACATCTCATTCATCTTTGCATATTCAGGAGCATAGTAAGCACCCAGTGATAACAATTAAATGCATTCAGCTAATAAATGTAAATAGATTGCAACAGAAAATCTTAGAAAGTGCTATCAAACTATAACATTCTATGGGTTTATATTACTACTCACTGAAATAGTTATTTTTTTCTGTTATTGCACTGTTCTTTGACTTTGTTAGGTTTATTGTTTATTTTCATTCATATGTTTGTTTCCTCTGCTAGACTGAATTTCTTGTGGGCAAGCTCCGTGTCTTCTGACTGTATATTTAGAAACTAACCTGTTAGTGCCTGATACATTGTCCAACTTTATGTTTATTGAAGGGGAAAAAAGATTTATTTTTAATCTTTTAAGTGTATATCTTATTCATAGTCCCTCACCTCAAGGAGGTGATAATTTAGTTGAGATATCATGCCAATACAACAAGATACTTAAATTTCATTACATGTATTATATAAGCAAGTGCAAGGGAAAAATAGTAAGAAAAATAGCGTTTATTGTAAAAAACAGGAGTTGAAAAAAAGCAGAGGTAACTGTGGCTTCAGTGGTAAAGGACATTTTCATATGGGAGGTAAGGGGAAGATAGGATAATAGGAGGGAATTTACTTTCCTGTTGTTCTGAGTTTGCCAAGAAGTTTTCAAGTATAATTTTGCATTTATTTTCATCAATTGTTTTTACTGAATTTGGGATGATCATGAATTTTTTCTTCTGTTAATGTCAGCAAAATTATTTGATTGTCATGGAGTTTCCTTTTAATATATCATTAGATTTTCTTTTTAAATATTATATTTAGGATTTATGTCTTTGACTACTGAGGAAGATTATCCTGCAATTTTCTCTTTTTGTAATGATCTTGACAAATTTTGGCTATCAAGTTTATGTTGGCCTCATGAAATGAGTTGGTAAGTCTTTCATTTTTTTTATATTACTCTCTAGAAGAGTTTGTGTAAGGTTGAGTTATTACTTCCTTGAATGCTATGAGGAAGTTCTCAGGAAAACTGTCTGGGTCTGAAATATTTTTATATGAAGGTTTTCATAAAAGATGCTAATTTTAAGTGGATGCAGGATTAGAATTCTATTTCTAATTGCTTTACTTTTTGTAAATTTTGTTTGTGAGATTTTATTTTGTCTAAATTAGCAAATGTATTGACATAAAGTTGTTTATTATATTCTTTTTTATATATTGAATATTTTACATATCTATACTGATTTTTTTCTTTTTCATTTGTATTCCTTTATTTTTCCTTAAATAATCTTGCTGTGGTTTTACAAATTTTATTATTGTTTTAGAGAACCATAGTTTGTGTTTTTCATGTTTTTCTATTAAATCCTTGTTTCCTATTTCATTGATTTCTGTTACTTTTTTTTTTTTTTGTGGTACGCGGGCCTCTCACTGTTGTGGCCTCTCCCGCTGCGGAGCACAGGCTCCGGACGCGCAGGCTCAGCGGACATGGCTCACTGGCCCAGCCGCTCCGCGGCACGTGAGATCTTCCCGGACTGGGGCACGAACCCGCATCCCCTTCATCGGCAGGCGGACTCTCAACCACTGCGCCACCAGGAAAGCCCTGTTCTTACTTCTATTGACTATTTTATACATCCAGTAATACTATACTTCAAGTATATAGGGAAAGTTTAAAGGGGCTGGTGAATCAATATGATCTTGACAGGCAAATAACTACGATGTTAGAAATAAGTAATAAAATTGTAAAGTTAGAATGTTGTTACAGATGTATTAGAATTTTGTTGCAGATATGGTGAAGTTGTGGAGATGACAAGGCATCTGGTGTGGCTACATGAATATGTGTGGTGAATCTAATGTAATAGAGGGTCAAGCTAGATGAGGCCCCAGGACCAATCATAATAGACTGTGCTGGTAGGTTCTCTCTTACTCTCATATTAAATTAAGCTTCTGTCGGCAAAAGCTGATCACACTTGTCATCTTCTCCACACATTTTACAGAGCTTCTCACATAGAAGATGCTGAAATACATGCTCCAAACATAATGTAAAATCGTTTAGTACAACTTCATCCCGCTAAACCCTAAGGCAGTGAAGTCACTTCCCCAGTGCCATAGAGCTGGTCATTAGAAGACCTGGGACTAGAGCCATACTCTTGTGAGAGCCTGCAGGTGCAGACATGGAACACCAAAGCAGGAGATTTGGACTGCGAGTTTGACAATTGGCAGCTACAAAGTGAAGTCACATTTTGGGAAATTAAGTTAGCAAATTGTACGTATTTTACTAATATTCTTGTTTCTTTATTGAAGAGGCAGAAAAAATTAGAGGTAAGCCATGGAACATAGAAATACAACCTGATCATATTGGGATATTGTGTGTGTGTGTTTCTTGTTTATTGCACTTGTTGTTCCTAAATCTTGGGTTTAACAGTACTTGTCTACAAGGGGCCTTAATTGTGATAAAAGTGTTCACACTGAGTGTCAAGGACTGAAGTCTTTTTGAAGACATAACTGGATTT
Source organism: Platanista minor (assembly GCA_004363435.1). Taxonomy (NCBI): domain Eukaryota; kingdom Metazoa; phylum Chordata; class Mammalia; order Artiodactyla; family Platanistidae; genus Platanista; species Platanista minor. The sequence continues at coordinate 6,268 of RJWK010031861.1, read as the reverse complement.
TTAAAGTTCTTTAAATAATGAGATGAAGTGACCTGTGTAGAAAAACTCGGGCACCAGGAGCTCAGGGAGGGAAAGAGGAGTAAAGCCCTTTGTTGTTCTAAATTTTGAAGGTCTCTGGTGGGCAAAGGCTGCAGGTGTGCCGTCAATCACAGTCTGCCCACCTCCCTTGCCTTTGTCTGCCTTTACAAGCAGACCTTATCTTTTAATGAGATCTCGGCTATTAGCACCCCTTTCAGGTTGTGGAAGGTTTACATTCTTTGGGCTTTTACCTTTTTCAATTACTTTGCCCTCTATCAGCATATTGAATTCAGGTGTCCATAGGATAACTCACAGTTAACAGTGAATTATGATACCCATTCTGCCACCTCCATCAGGCTTCTGGAAGGAGAGCACCACAAACTCCTTAGCAGGCCACTTAATTTGGGTTGGCAAGAGAGTGGAAAGGTAGAGGAATTGGAACATGCCAGGTACATGAATACTGGAAAGAAGGGAACGCTGTGTTTGCCATCCTTCAGCAAAGGATACAAGTTGACAAAGTATTGCAATACTTACATTAATCTGCACAACCATTGGATTTTTCTACCTGGATAGTGTGGAGAACTTGAGGCACAAGACTCAGCCTACTTTTGTATCACAAATATGCTCTCATGTATTTTTCCTGTTTATAAGGATGTTATAAGTATTTAAGATCTATTAAGCCCTCTATAACTATTGTTAAAAGATAAACTGAGGCATATCAAAAATTGTAAGAATGCGTTGAGCAAAAATCGATTGCAACCAGGCAGTGTCACACCGGAAGTGGTCAGAAGCACCTTGCCACCGGAGCCAGAGGAAGGGCTGAAAGAGTATAGAGAACACGCAGGAGGGAAGTCAGGAAATTATTAATTGGCTGTAGCTGAAAGCCTAGCTGGCTGCTTGTGATTGGTTGTCCTTAGTGTTTTGATTTTGTAACCTTGAGGCATTTAGGAGCTTAGATTTTGGTTTGTTTATGTAGGACACAGGGCACTAGAGCCTAATTAGTCGGATGGCCTCTTTGGTTAATTAATGAAACACAGGCTAAGAGTGAAATTAATAAGACACCACCCAGAAGGAAGACGGTCCCTTGTGGCGGAATACCTGGTGAGGAAAGGGGACAATTAAGGACACCACCTGTACTTACAGGGCTGGAGCAACCACTCAGTCACCTGGGCTTGGTCGGTGGGGGAGGGGTCAAAGCACAGGGCCAAAAGGAGGAGCCAATTTTATGACTTTAAGCAGAAAGAGGAGGGGACAACTTAAACCAAAAAGAAAAAAAGAGATTTAAGCACTTGCGAGTTGTACGCGTAGCATTTAGTAAGTTCCTGGTATATTGTCTGAAAAGAAGAGGGAAAAGTTTGGCGTTTTTACATCTCTCTATTGCAGAGTATAATCGGGGGAGGAAAGTCCTGTTTATTAGAGATTGGCAGTGAGCTGCTTACTGGGTGGGGTGGGGGAGGGCAGAAGGAGAGAAAGAGACAGATAGACAGACAACAAGCACTCAAGCGCTCCAGCTGTTAAGCTGTTAGATACCTGTTAACAGCAAGAGTTAAGGGCCTTCTGTATTTCGAGAAAGGCTGAGAGACCCTATACACTGCATACAAGCCATGCTGTGTATTCTAGGTCAGTCTCTAAACACTGGAAAGGAGAGATAAGTAAATCGTTTAATAATCAACAAACCACCTTAGTGTTAAGCCTTTCTTTTAATTTTGTTGTAAGTAATATTTATGTTTGTTGCTACACATATCTCATGGAAGGTATTTATTAAAATGCATATTTTTTGAAAAAAGTTTACTTTGTATTGAAACAGACTGAAATGAGATGTATCTCAGATCCTTTTTATCCACTTGGAGAAAAACCTGGTTACCTGCTTTCCTAATTGAATAAAGTTTTCCTGCCTAGTGATGCTCATTCTGCTTATATGACACAGATGTAAAGCCACGATCCTGAAACTCAGGGGGGAGTGTCAGGGTCATCTGGAAAGTTTGTTCAAATTATTAATGCCCAGAGCCCAGTCAATTAATGACCCATTTCCATGGTGGGGAGAGACACCAGTGGTTTGAACATGTACCAAAATTTGTGTACCACTTCGTTAAAGATAAAAGTTACAAGAAGTACATGGACCATTCCAATAGGTGCATGCCTAGAGCTTCTGACTCAGCAGGTCTGGAGCTTGGCTCAGGGATTGGCAAGGATTTGTAACCCCTTGCCTATCACCATCCCCCAAGGCAGGTAGCTCTTAGTTTAATGAAAAAACTTTGAGAAATGATGATCTAGAAATGAGGTATATGATGTCAGTCACAGATAACTGATGAATATGAAGCTTCTTTTTATCAAAAGTTTTGTGAAGACTCTTGTTTTCATTATATTAGTAATTTTAACTGACTTAGTTTTAGCCCTGGGAGCCACAGGGAGTTAAGGGGAGTTCTATATTTTATGTGGAGAGAATCTGTTCTTTGGTCTATCTCTTGTCTATTTTTTTTTTTTTTTTCTTGAGAGTCTGGATTTGTGACTATGGGAGAGAGAGAGAAAAAGATTAGAATTGTGATACAAGTTTGTAGCCAGGGAGATCAGGATAAGGAAGAAAGAAAATATACCTTGGGTCCTTTCCAGAGACTTTTTAAGCATTTCTCGATAAAATTACCCGTATTAGACCTATTTATTCAACCTGGAGAAAAAGCCCCCTGCTTTAATATATATGTTTTATGTACTTTACAGCCAAGAAGTTTTATAATCCATTCTTCTGTGATCAACCCAGGAAGTAACAAAATTTGCCAATGTAGAGCTCCTGTCCTTTTTTTGCTAATGGCAATCAGGCAAAGTCTGAACCACAATCTATATTTTTAAATGTAATTTCTTATTGCTGAAAAGTGGTAGAGAAATCAGGCAGTTTTTTACACTGAGGAGAGATGAACAGTTGAAAATTGTGGACAGAAGAATTGTGGTTTGCTGATCTTGAAACCACCAAAATTCTGGAGGTTGCATATTATGAATAAGTAAATATAGAAAAGTGAAAATTTGATTTTGAACCAAAATAGTTGAACCCCCATGCACACAGACATTCACACAAGTGTGGGTTTTGATTTCTCTGGGTCTCCATGAATGAGAAAGTGCTCCTGACATCAGCAATGGCTTTTAACTGGGTGGTGATAATAAGGTGATTAGGTGTTTCAGGATCCAAGTTACTGTGAGGTTAGATCATTTTTCATACAAGGGGTTTTTATTCTATTATACAAACTTCAGAACAACTTTGATTTTCATTAAAATGTCAAATTGGAAAACCTGTCTTACATGAGAATAAACAACTACAAAAAATCCTTCTAGATGCCTAGATATCTATTATTATATCAGTCTTTTATTGTAAAAGATTCTATCAGTCTTTTACACAGAATACCACACATGAGATATGTTCTCCTAGTGAATATCTTTCTCCGTCACCCTTCCCTGGTGCATGAGGTTTTTGAACTCAGACTTCTTCAGTTTTATTGGGATCGTATGCCTCATTGGGCATCTTTGCCAAACAGTGCATGATTTATGACACATCCCAGGGCTGATCATGCTGAGCACAGTCATTGTCCACAGAAGGTTCTAGAAGCTCTTCGAAGCCTTGGCATTTTCTGGATGGTCAGATTTGAAGTTTAATCCTAGCTTACAGACTTCTTTATGATTTAAGCATTTTTCAATAAATTCAACTCTTCAAGACCTATTTATTCAATCTGATTCCATGACCTAGGAGAACAGAAAAACCTAATAAGTTGCTGCTAACTGTGCCATGCCCAAAACTCCACTATGGGTTACAAGATCCCAAAGAGCTACATTTGCTTCATGGTTGCCCAAGGTCAAGTCTATTGACAATGCAACACAGCATCTATACAATAATGTGTCACACAACATGGGCTGTTGAGGGAAACAGGATTCTTAGTCCATTAAGTTTGAGAAACGTCATGTAACCTACACCCCAGCAACATGTGCCTTCACTGCTCAGAGATGTCCTTGACCATAACTAGTGCTTTAAAACAGGTTACGTTTTATTTAACACTCTCTTAAGTTTCTTTAAATTGCAAAATTCTGCTTTTTCATATATAATTTGTTTATATGTGGCTGAACCCTGACCACTAGGACAGAACTTTGGAAATGTTGGTATAAAACCGTTTAAAAATTTGATATATCTGATGTGCCATTTTCAGTATTGTTTCCTGCAGTTCTGTTTTCTTAAAGATCATCTTTATGGGTGAAGTTGCTATCTTGTAGTCTGTGATCTCAAAAAAGCACTCTTCAGGAATAGCCAAAATGGAAAACTGAATTAAGACAGCTAGATAGGTTGTGGAAGCTGGCAAGACAGAATATAATGATAGTGTGTCATTAGCCTGAGATATAAGAAAGTCTGTAGAGCCCTGTTTGGTTTTAACACTCTTACAACCAGGAGCTTTTACAAGCTGCCTGGGCCACGTTTTGCTTCATGAACAATTTAATTAGTATAACTCATGAGCCATGCCTAAACTTAATGGCAAGACAGTGTCTACAAAAATTAGATGTGAGAATGTAGCCCAGATGAGAGAATTGAATCAGTGTTTGCCTCAACAAGGTTCTGTAATTAATGGATAGAAATGGTTTTTTTTAGACCTCCCCATGAAGGGGCTGTAAGTGACTACCCACAGGATGGACAAAAGAAAGATGGCTAAAGGCATCATTCAGTAAAATTGTAGGCAGCTCTTTAAGAAATGAAGCAGGTTGGGGGATGACGAGCGATGCACAAAAAAAGGTAAGTATTGCATCTTTAGAGACATTGTGATGAAGCTGTTTATCAGTAAGGATTGGAATTATGTTATTTTGGTGAGTATAAATGTCTGAGTCAGGAAGGCTAGCGCTGTTAAGGAAATGTTGTTCAGTGAACTCTCAGGGATCCTGGCTACTGTCAGGTCACCAAGCCACCATCGCGCTGCTGTGTTCCTCCAACTCATGGTCAGAGGTAGCCACTGTCAGAGTTCGTTCATTTCCAGTAGTGAAATGGAGGAATAAATAATGAAGATACAAATAAAGGGTGCATGCCAATTATCTTTAAAGGAACTTTTCAAGGCGCCAACACACAGTGCTCTCAATTCCATCCTATTGGTCAGGGCTTAGTTATATGGCCACACTGAGTTGCAAGCTAGACAAAGAAATATAACCTTTGTTTTGGGAAGTCATGATCCAGGTAAAATTTACCATTTGGAAGATGGGAAGCTGTCTCAGCTACCGGACAGTCCATTTGGCCACTCACCTTACCTGTCCAGTTATCGCATCCAACTCAAATTCCATAATACCTAGATAATGCACAGTTCTTGGTTAGGATGGTATATGGAAACTCATCTTGTTTGAAGACCTCATCTTGTTAAATGCAAAGACAAGTCATCTGTTATCATCACTTCTAATATATATTTATGGATAGCCACAATTATCCATAGAAAGAGGATAACCACAATTAAAAACTCTCACTTGGAAAAGTAATCACTACTCCTTTAGCCATTATCAGATCCATTAGGGATGGGTTAGTGAATACTTCATTTTTGGCGGTGGAGTAAGTTATTGTTGACCTTCTGGCTGCTTCTGTTTCTGTGTTCTGGGAGGATGTCCCTACACATTTGTCCTCTGTAGCCAGTTCTGCCTTCTGGAATATTCCTCCCCTCCATTGTACTCCATGGTCAGCCACGTCTAATGCGGACATGAGAACCTGCTCTTTTGGGAGCTAACCTGCTTTCTCAGGGGGAGGGTTTACAGACACAGGGGTGTTTTAGATGTGAACAAACTCAGGTATTTGCATGTCAGGCTTGCAGGCTCTTTGAAAATATAATTTCTTCCCACATTTCGTGGACTTCTCAGCTGTTTGCTCTTGGTCCGTTCTCTGAGCAGGTACTCACAGCTCATAGCTTTCAAACCACATATTTTACTGGTTAATTTCCCCTCTTCCCATGCCCCTGACAAAATGGAAGGAAAACTGTAGGGTTCTCTACATTCTGGGACCTGCATGGTCCTGCTGTTATGAACTTCTGCCCACCTCACTGTTGCTGATCTGCTGATTCACCTCCTCGGTGTGAAGCAGCAGCTAGACCTATAATTGCTCTCTTGCCTGTACTGTGGACTTTGAGTTTTACCTCAAGCTTGCAGCTTCCAGCCTTATGGTGATCTTTCCTTCCTGAATGCTTGTCCATTGGACTTCGAGCTTTCTCAGCCAGACCTGCAATTGTATACTTTCTTATACTATGTAACTAAATAA
>RJWK010031860.1:0-23973 GCA_004363435.1 Platanista minor | reverse complement strand
CCTGCCGTTTTCCTCTTGAGGTTCATTATTTTCTCCAAATTAAAACGTTCTGGTTGGAATGAGTGAGTATAAAGACACAGGGCAGCAGGGAGCTCCGGCTGTACAGAGGAATTAGATCTTGGGGAGGCCTTCCTCACTGGTTTGTGATACAATTAATCGGCCAAAAGGACCTTAGCTTTGTATTTGAGGAGATCGGTTTTGAAAGGAAGTCTGCTCTCATTACCTGTGACAGTTGAGTTTTACAAACAATTTCTTAGAATATTTGAGACAACACAGAGATTTTGGCTTTATCCAGATATGAAGTTGCTATTCTTTCATTCATTCATTAGCTCATTCATTGATTTTTTTCTGCAAATATTAACTTCATGGCTACTATGCATCAGGCATTGTGCTAGGTTCTGAGGGCTCCAGGGCAAGCAAAAAACAGACTGGCCCCTGCTCTCTCAGATCTTACAAAGAAGTTAGGGTGACAAATATTAAGTAAATAATCACATGCATAAGTGAATGTCTGCAAACTGAGGTAAACTCACTGCAGGAGAGGAGGGTCTTTCCAGGGCAGATAACAGAAGGTCTCACCTAGGACGTGTATGCTTGTGTCTGTGGCAGGGCAGGCTTACTCCTGAGGAAAAGACCAGTGAGCTAAGATCGGAAAGGTGAGAGAGAGTTCACTGGGCGATGGCTGGGAGCCAAGTGGGGTGTGCTTTTAGTGCATCGTGTTCCCGATCTGACAGAGGGGGTAATGTGCAAAGGCCAGATGGAGGGATGAGCATGGTGCATGAGGAGAAATGAACCTAGGCCAGAGAGGCTGCATTTCTGAGTGCAAGAGGGAGAATGGAGCAAGAGTGACCTTAGAGTTAGCCCGATTCTAGGACAGGATGGGATATTTAGTCTCAAGCCTTAGAGCCACTGACAGGTTCTACAGTGGAAAATGGCAGGATTAAATTTGCATTTTGAGAAGATTGCTCCTGTTTCCTGTAGAGAACAGATGCTCAGAAGGCCAGGGTAGTTCCATCCAGTCCTTCATCCATGACATGTGGTGAGAGGGAAAGAGATGGTCCTTGCTCTGTCAGAAGTTATTGTTGAGTGAGTGCCAACAGATAATAAACAAACACATAGATTAAGAGAAAAAATACTTTCCAATGGCACTAAGTGCAGTGAAAGAAATCGACCAAGGGGCATCTGGCAGGCAGCACAGGGGCGCTGTTGGCAGTCAGCGCTATCATCCCATCTACTGAGTTTTCAGCGAAGGCCTCTCTGAGGAGCTGAGGTTTTCCTCCCTAGGTATAGAGTCTTTCTGAGTCTTACGTCTTGTCTAGAACTAAGCTAATCTCCTCACCAGCTCACTGAGGGCTTGTCCTTATGTGCTGACTCTGTAAGTGGACCCCTGGACCCTCCAGTTTCTCCTGGCCTTCATACAAGAGTGGAGTATGTGATCCTGAAGGAACTTTCAAGACGATCTCATTCAACTCTCTCATTTTACAGACAACCAAGCAGAAGCCCAGGGAGTACTACAGAGGGTCACCAAGCACCCCATTCCTGTATCCATGCCATCTTGCCCTGGGCCCAGAGCCCACTGCCCCACCATTCCATCCTCTTGGTAAGGATGGGGGCACAGTTGTACTTTCAGAGGCCATGCAGCCTGTTTCTGAAGCACTTTTCATCCCTGGGTGCGTAGGAGACTCCAAATATCTGTGGAAAGTGATTAATGGTCTTTTTTTTCTCCCCCTGGCATCTCCTAATGCAAAAAAATCTTGGACAGCAACCAATTTAATTTAGACTTCAGAAATTGCTACTTTTTCTCAACCTGGTTTATATTAATGATATTTTTTAAAAGCCCTGAAGCTCTGAAGCATATTTAAATCATGAAATAGCATTGCAAATCTTTTGCCATTTATAAAACTGTATGGAATGAGAAGTCTAAAAAGAAAAAAAAAAAGAATTCTTCTTTTCTCTTTGGTTTCCATAAACTCAGTAAGACATTTCTTATTTAAGATTTATAAAAATAAATTTTTTATATAATTGAGTCATTTGTTGAAGTTTAATCTAGAACATAGTTTTCATGACTGACCTGAAAATCCCTTTGGGGATCATAGTATAACCTAATCTGAAATAATGCTTCCTGAGCTGGTTATAATAAAGTTCTTTTATAATATATCTCTTAGGAGATTCCTCCTCCAATTTTTCTGGGAGGAGAGATATTGTTTTGGGAGAAAAGTCCATGTTTTTGAATGCATCAGATTTAGTCAAGGCCACAGGCATTGAAGAAAGAATTTGGTGGTAATATTTAATCCTGGAAAAGCATTTTATTGATAAATTTCAGATATATCCTACTGCAAGGGAAGTTTCTTTTCTCTTTCAAATGAGATGAGTGTTTTACAGTCTTCATTTTCAGATGAAGAAATTGAAGCCCAGAAAAATAAAGTAACCAAATTCACACAGTTAAACCCTAATCATTATGACCATCAAGTGACTTGGAGGACATTTTGTATGACATTTCAGCTTAGATGAGACAGTAGCTCAGTGCGGGTGAGGGTGGGGGGAGCTTCCTTGGAGCCAACACTCAAGCTTAGAAATTTATGTCTGAATATCCCTTTAGGGATTTTGTTTCCTCATGTTGTTTCTCAAGAGGTCAGAATGGCACAGAGGTACTGAGTTCCTTGGGTCAGCTGAGGAGAGGAAAGAGGCAGCTCTTCCTTGGAAAAGTCGCAGAAGTTAGTGTGCTGAGATACACTTGGCATCACAGCAGTGACTGCATGCAGCTGCCAGGTGCTGAAGGTCGAACCCAAGTAACTGCGTCTAGTAGTTACCAGTGGCGGCTTTAACAACAAATGGCTTAAAACAACAGAAATTTATTCTCTCATAGTTCTGGAGGTCAGCAGTCTGAAATCCATCTCAATTAACTGAAATCAAAGTGTTGGCAGGGCTTTGCTCTCTCTGAAGGCTCTAAGGGAGAATCTGTTCCCTGCCTCTTCCAGCTGCTGGTGGCTGCCAGGATCCCTTGGCTTGTAGCCGCATCACTCCAGTCTCTGCCTCCATGGTCACATTGCTTTCTCCTTTTCTGTCTACCTCCCTCTTATGTGCTTACATTTAGGGCCCACCCAGAAAATCCTGGATAATCTCCCCATGCTGTGATCCTTAACTTAATCATACCTCCAAAGACCCTTTTTCCTGATAAGGTGAAACTTACAGGTTCCAGGGATTAGGACCTGATAACTTTGGGGCCGGCATGGAGCCCATCATATACTGAACCTGGATCCATCATGCTGACATCATTTATTTATGGCTGACAAAGGACAAGGCTGTGGGCAAGAGGCCAGGAGACGAGAGCCTTTCTGTTCTCTAGACATGGGGAGAAATGTCATAATCACTGTCTGGCAGAACAAAAGAGTGAAGGAAAAAGCTTAAGCAATACTCAGCTCCAGAGTGACCACATGGCATGATTACTGCTGAGTTTGTTTATGAGAGGAAAGAAAGCAGCTATGTTGGGAGACTTGTGTGGTTTTTAAATCCTGGAAGTTATGTAGAAATAGTTGGACAGGAATGAATTATTCAGGAGTATAAAACAATTTTTTTTTTAATCTGACTTTTTTTTTAACATCTTTAGTGGAGTATAATTGCTTCACATTGTTGTGTTGGTTGCTGCTGTATAAAAAAGTGAATCAGGTATATGTATACATATATCCCCATATCCCCTTCCTCTAGTGTCTACCTCCTACCCTCACTATCCCACCCTTCTAGGAGGTCACAAAACAGGAGCTGATCTCCCTGTGCTATGGGACTGCTTCCCACTAGCTATTTTACATTTGGTAGTGTATATATGTCCATGCCACTCTCTCACTTCGTCCCAGCTTACCCTTCCCACTTCCTGTGTCCTCAAGTCCATTCTCTATGTCTGCTTCATTCCAGTCCTTCCCCTAGTTTCTTCAGAACCATTTTCTTTTCTTTTTAGATTCCATATATGTGTGTTAGCATACGGTATTTGTTTTTCTCTTTCTGACTTACTTCACTCTGTATGACAGACTCTAGGTCCATCCACCTAACTACAAATAGTTCATTTTCATTTCTTTTTATAGCTGAGTAATATTCCATTGTATATATGTGCCACACCTTCTTTATCATCTGTCAATGGTCACTTAGATTGCTTCCATGTCCTGACTATTGAAAATAGAGCTGCAATGAACATTGTGGTACATGACTCTTTTTGAATTATGGTTTTCTCAGGGTGTATGCCCAGTGGTGGGATTGCTGGATCATATGGTAGTTCTATTTTTAGTTTTTTAAGGAACCTCCATACTGTCCTCCATAGTGGCTGTATCAATTTACATTCCCACCAGCAGTGCAAGAGGGTTCCCTTTTCTCCACACCCTCTCCAGCATTTATTTACAGATTTTTTGATGATGATACCTCATCGTAGTTTTTATTTGTATTTCTCTAATGCTTAGTGATGTTGAGCATCCTTTCATGTGTAAAACGATTTCTTGTTCAAACAGACTACAAACCTTGAGTTGTTAAAATATCCTCCCAGAGAGGAGAAATATAAAATGCCCTTAATGGTATTAATGTGGCCTTCTGGGGACAAAGCGTCACATCATCCCTAGTCTCTTGTTGATTTTACCCCATGGAGCCTGGTTGTTGAGGAGGAGCTGTGAAGTTGAAGCATCCGGCCGTGGTAACTGAATGAAGTGGTGAGGAAGTGTACTCCTTCCTGACTCATGAATGAAGTCAGGAAGGGGGATGAAGATGCCTGGTTAGTGGAAGCTACACATTCTTGTCCATTTACTTGCTTTAGATGAAAGAACATACCACAGTATTGCTCCCCCCCACCCCCAATAAATAACATTAGCCTGGATGTTCTTTCATAAATTGCAGAAATATCAGTAGCAAGGGCAGCAGAGAAGCTTCCCTGCCTTCCCAACACCTGAGAAAGTGCGGTGAGGTTTTTCATTGAGATTTTCCTCATGCAGGCCAAAGGCATTTCTAAGCTTCCTACGGGCCTTGGTGATTATTTTAAGGATTGAAAATACTTTTTTTTCTGACATGACCACCTATCACCTTTCAAAATTCTGGGACTCCTTGAAGGCCCAAGTGTCTTACCTCTCTTCTCCTCTTTCCTTCTTCTTCCCTGACCATCCTAAATAATTCATACAATCAAGTAGTTTCCAGACATGATATTCAGGTAAAAATTCTTACCCAGCCCCAGTTATCCAACAGAGCCCTGAAAGTTGCTGATTCTAGGATAGAACTACTCAAATTTAAGTTGATCATCATCAAGATGAATGGCTAGACTAGAAACAGTTTAAAAGATTTCTTCCTGTACCCCCAACTCAATGACCTTCCAGCCAGCGTCCTACGGGATGCCCAACACTTTCTATCACTTGTTCATTCCTTTTGCTTAAATGAGAAACATCAACTTGGTGTTTCTTGTTGAAGGGCTATGCATTGGGGCACCCTGTCTTATAAAACTGTTAGAAGCATACTAATGCCTGTGGCATTTTTTTTTTTTTTTTTTTTTTCCTTTGCCAAAGGCAGCTCTGACTAGTACAACTCCATTCCAGGGCACAACAATAGCAAAACTGAATTGTCTTGTGATTTCCTGCCCCACCAGTGACAGTTTCAGACAAGACCAGTCTCAAGGACCTGGTTGGATGCCACCTTTATCTTTCTCAAGGCTGCATTGTGGAAATAATATTCCTTGTCTGGCACATAAATGCCTTTTCATCCCTGCCCTTTCAAAGCCCAGTTTCCCTCAAACCACCAAGAAATTGAAGTGCACTAGTCCTCCACATGGTGTAGGACATCTGGACTCTCCTTGATTGTATTTCTATTAGAGATATTTCTATTTCTATTTCTATTGCAGCTGATTTAGTAACCAGGTCTAGGATATTGGCGATGGGGTTTGTTCAATCGCCAGTTAACAGTAAACTCATTGAAGGCTTCCAAATACTTTCCATTTTTCTGGACCCCACTCAGACCCCACATTTAGAATGAAGCTATCCCTTAAACTCCTTGCTGTAAAGTGATGTTGTACTCTGAGGTCCTCTTACTCATTGGTACAGAGTCACCGCAGGACCTCCTGTTCCTCCATGGCAGCACACCGACCTGCTGGAGCTGGGGGAACTAGCAAGTATCCATCACAGTTTTCAACAGATAGTGATTTTCATTTGAACTGATTCAGCAGGGACACATATACCCACATAGGAGAAATACTGGGATCTCTTGACTGGTGCTTATAGGGTGAAAAATATATTCAATATAATTATTTTTCCACAACATAAACTGCAAGAAAGAGAGGCTAGACACTCCTATTTTGGTGGGCTAGGAGAGCTCCTGGCCTGATGGGGACAAACAGAAAAAAAGAGAGAGAAAATACTGTATTGGCATGAGTTAAACACAAGGATGACCATATGTCCAGTTTTCTCATTCTGTCCCAGTTTATACTTATTGTTTAGGAATAATTATCTATAGCACCTTTTTTTAGCTCTTCAAGTATCTTGGTTTAGATATGAAATTATATAATCACCCCACACGGGTCTGATACGACCTCCAAAACAGTTCCCAAAAGTGTTTTATTTTATCTTATTTTATTTTTTTTGCCGTACGCGGACCTCTCAGTGTTGTGGCCTCTCCCATTGACGGAGCACAAGCTCCAGGCGCGCAGGCTCAGCGGCCATGGCTCACGGGCCCAGCCGCTCTGCAGCATGTGGGATCTTCCCGGTCCAGGGCACGAACCCGTGTCCTCTGCATCGGCAGGCGGACTCTCAACCACTGCGCCACCAGGGAAGCCCCCACAAAGGTGTTATTTTCAAGGTTCGATATCTCGGAGGAACGTTTGGGTTAGTAGGATGGCTTCCCGACAAATTAAATCCCACTTTTGATCATGCTTCTAACAGATACAAAGGAAACAGGTTGAAAAGAACCAAATACAGTTTTTGCAGCTGAAACATTTAGATATTATTATAAAGGAGAGTGATGGGAGCCTTGCAGTAAAGAAAAGGCTTACAAAATCTATTAGGAGTGCTTTCTTTGGACACTCTGGATATCCACTCTTTGGTGACTATTTCTTAGTTATCGTAGCTCATTAACACAGTATGAATTGGATAACTTAGTTCTAACTTGATTCGAATTTCTTTCTCCTGCAAGGAGATGGGAGCATAGCTGAAGACAAAGCCTTGCTTGGCTTCCACATTCAGTTGGGTCATATGGTTGTTCCTCGATTGGTCACGTGGAGGACTTGGCCTGGTCTATTCCAGAGAAAAGCTGGCCGAGTAGCTTTGTCTCTCTCTCATCCATCGATCTGGCTAACAATATGTTGGAACATGAGTCTCAACTGGTCATTTGGTTTTTCAACTCATGCATGAGAAACTATGATTTAAACAACTAAAGCAACAACAACAGCACCAAAACAAGATCAATGCTTGCAGCCAAGTTGTTTGAATGACCGCTGCCAGTTCATTTTTCTCCTGCTAAAATGTCATCTCCGCACTTTGACATGTTAATTCCCTTCCTCCCATTTGGTTTGTAAGCAAAGAAACAAGGTGACAACCCATCCACAGCAGCTGTCAGGAAACCATCACAGCCAGTGTGAGTCTTGATGGACACCAGTTGTCTGATGGTGATTCTTCCCAGTACGTTAAAAACCCCCACAAAACTGTACATTTTTTGTTTCAGTTAGTTTTACAGGCGTTTCAAGCTGGAGCCTGCATTTTTCTGTGGTAAGCTCACCTTACCACCCTCAGGATTCCCCTGGGGGTCTCACTAACCTCGGCCACATTCATATTTTATGTGAGCTGAGCTGCACGAGCTTGATGCTGCTGTTTGTTTTTCTTTGCATTGAAGTAATTTGCTTTTCCCTTTCTGTGACCCTGGGTTGAAGCTGGCCTACAAACTGAGATGAGAAAATAGGCTTTAAGGTTATCACATCACAGATATATGCTATCTAAAAACTGAAGATATACTGACGTTGTTTTGTTTGAGTCAACACAGATGCCAAGTTATTTGTCCTTCATCAGTGTGGTTCTTGGGAATCCTTGGTGAATGAAGTACTTTCCTAGGAGGTTGGGTCTCATTGACAATGTTTGGAATTAAGCACTATTTGTGTGAAAGTGAGTCTTTAAAAAGATGGCCAACTCCATTTCTATTTTATGTAGTTTTCAACATCTGTCTTCATTTTTCCTCTAATATGCATAGGTATTCTGAATACATTTAACAATTTCTGTGGACTGACTCAGAACAAAGGAAGTTTGGATAAATAGTAGAAGAAAAATTCGTTGAAAGTTTCTCTTTTGCTTGTTCTCTGCTCTTTTAGTGTACAAATGCCTGGAAAAAAAAATAGACTGTTATCTATATGGTTTGGTTCAGGGTAACAGAAAAGTTGCTCTGAATTAAACATTTCTGTCTTATTGGCCTACCGGGACACTTAAAAATCCCAACCTTTAGACCACACACTCTTAATTGTGGCATGTGGGTTTATAGGAGTTGAAATTTAGAAACCCACAGAAGGTTATTTAACAGTTCCAGCTTCTCTCATCCAGATTCAGGCTTTTTGGCCAAAAATGGTGACAGTTGGGTCAAGACATTAAAGTCTTTTGTCTAATTACCAATCTTGGTGGTGGTCGTGGAGGGGCAGCAGTGCACGATGCCACCAGCAGCTGTGATGGCCTTACTGGGAACTCAGTTATTGACTAACCCAGTCACAGGAAGGCCATGTTGAGCAGGATAATAAAAGGAAGAGGGAAGGGGTAGGGAGAAAGAGCTGAATTGTCCAGTCCCATGATTTCCCTTATGTTGTCCTAAAGGAGTGTGGATAAGGTTCATGAAAATATGCCCCTGAAAAACCCAGGTGACTTTATCCATTGTTTAAAATTTATTTTATTTTTATTTTTATTTATTTATTTATTTATTTTTTGCAGTACGTGGGCCTCTCACCGTTGTGGCCTCTCCCGTTGCGGAGCACAGGCTCCAGACACGCAGGCTCAGCAGCCATGGCTCACGGGCCCAGCCGCTCCGCAGCATGTGGGATCTTCCCGGTCCGGGGCACGAACCCGTGTCCCCTGCATCGGCAGGCAGACTCTCAGCCACTGCACCACCAGGGAAGCCCTAAAATTTATTTTTAATCTTTTAACAGCCATAATGAAATATGTCACATGCCATATCATTTATCCATTTAAAGTGTGCAATTTAATGGTTTTTAGTGCATTAAAAGGGTATGCCACCTTCATTTAGGACTCCGCTTATCTTGTCATCTTGTCCTCTCCTCCCTCTGCAACACTCTTGCCCCAGATATGGGTTCATTCCCTCCTCATCGCTCAACTCTTTGCTCAGATGTCGTCTGTAAGGAACTCAGAGATTTCCCTCCATCTAAAATACCACCGCTGCCCATTGTGCCCTCTCCTCCCAGCTTTATTTTGTCTACAGCCCTAGAGATGGCCTGACTGGAGCTCTCTGACATTTTCTCTTTCATTTATGGTCTGCAGTCCTCAGCTCTCCCAGGGCAGAACTTTTGTCTCCTCCCTGCTGCTTCCTCAGTTCCTGGGCCCCGGCCTGGCTAGACTTAGGGCCTGGAGGAGGGAGCCAGTGTGGACGGCTGTCCTCTCCGCACCCTCAGGTAGGTGTTGGAAGCGGAGAAGTGACTGGAGCAGCAGCTAAAGAGAACGACCACTCGCCACTGGGCCAAACCCCTCCCAACACTGGCCCCGGGGATGGATGCTGCCACCGCCACCAGGAGCTGCCCAAAATGAACAAGGCCGAGAGAGCTGGGCCTGCGGTTCTGGGAACTTGAGTTCTCCCTTTCTGTATCTGGAATCCCTCTGCAATTACCTGGCCTCTCTGAGACTCTGTAAGAGAAGGATATTCGACCTCTGAGACCTTGTAGTTCTGACACTCTGGAATTCTGACAGAATTCTCTGATCGGGCGCATAATTGAACACATACAGGTAAAGTGTACCTGGAAGCACCCCATCTTTAATAAACCCTGTCTCTATGGCTAACTTTGCCACATTAAGCTGCATTTCTCTCTTCCTTCTTCTCCACTCCCACCACACTCTTTTCTAAGAATGGACTTTTTTTTAAATTGAAGTATAGTTGATTTACAATATGATGTTAATTTCTGCTGTACAGCAAAGTGATTCAGTTATACGTATATATACATTCTTTTTTTATATTCTTTTCCATTATGGTTTATCCCAGGATACTGAATATAGTTTCCTGTGCTATACAGTAGGACCTTGTTGTTTATCCATCCTATATATAATAGTTTGCAACTGCTGATCCCAGACTACCAGTCCATCCCTCCCCTCCCCACCCTCCCCCTTGGCAATCACAAGTCTGTTTTCTATGTCTGTGAGTCTGTTTTTGTTTTAGGTTCATTTGTGCCATATTTTAGATTCTACCTATAAGTGATATATGTGGTATTTGTCTGTCTCTTTCTGACTTACTTCAGTTAGTATGATAATCTCTAGTTGCATCCATGTTGCTGCAAATGGCATTCTTTCATTCTTTTTTATGGCTGAGCAATATTCCATTGTATATATGTACCACATCTTCTTTATCCATTCATCTGTTGATGGACATTTAGGTCTTTTCCATGACTTGGCTATAGTAAATAGTGCTCCTATGAACATTGGGGTGCATGTATCTTTTTGAATTATAGTTTTGTCTAGGTATATGACCAGGAGTGGAATTCTGGATCATACGGTAATTCTATTTTTAGTTTTTTGAGGAACCTCCATAACTGTTTTCTATAGTGGCTGCACCAATTTACATTCCCACCAATATTGTAGGAAGGTTCCCTTTTCTCCACACCCTCTCCAACATTTGTTATTTGTAGACTTTTTAACGTTGGCCATTCTGACCGGTGTGAAGTGGTACCTCATTGTAGTTTTGATTTGCATTCTTCTAATAATTAGTGATGATGAGCATCTTTTCACCTGCCTATTGGCCAGGTTGGACCTTTCTAATGCTTGGGGTCTTCAAGTCATATGGCAGAAGAAAGGGCAAAATAAAAATTATGCTTTGGTTGTGCTATTTGAGCCGAAGCTAAATTTGAGTAAAAGCTTCATCTGTGAGTTTACAAACATACAATTTAGGCTCTTACAGTTATCTAAATCCACTTTCTTGCCTTATAATTTTATGGTTAGAAGCATTACAGTTGTTTTTAGATTTTCATTATAACTTCAGTGGCCACAGACTGAACCAAATAGTGTTTGTTTATTTGTGTAACAAATTATGCCCCTCAGCTAACTTTACTGTGTAATTTGCATTGGGTGTGCATTTTGCAAAAAAAAAAAGTATACATTGGTCTGAGGTTCTCCTCCTTGTTTTGTTCTCTCTTCTTCCCAAAAGCAGCGCTGACAATAGAAAATTGGGAAATAAAATGCACATCTGGGCATTTTACTTATGTGTGTACAACACACATGCCTACAGATAGACAAGCTCGTAGACAGAGAATTATATAAAGATATCCAAATTCAAATTCCATTAACATTGATGCTGGGTAAACTTGGGGGAAGTCAGCCTGCTTCACTGAGTTTTTATTCACATTTAGCTCCAGCATCAAAGCACATGCCAAGCACACTTTTGATAAATGACAGAGATTTTTGTGTATAACCAGAAAAATAGTCCTCTGAGTTGCTATTGAGTTCAAAGAAGAAAGTTTCTAAAATTCCATTTCCAATTGTGAGGTGCTTTCTAAATACATGGTAGAGGTGACTAGAGTAATAGGAAATGAGCACTCTCCATCTCGGCAGGGTGAAATTGGTTTCAAGGTAAATTTTGAAAAATCTGCATGTATGGAATTTGCACCTCAGAATGAATAGGATAAACTTCTTGCCATTTGTCCATTTGAGATCCTCTATGTGCCAGGACTGCTGCCTACCTGGCTGACCACATGGGGTCCCAGCTAACAGAACTGGGAAGACTCATGATGGAGGTATATCCCTTTACGTGTTCTCTTCTGGTTATTCGTAGCAGTCAATACATTTCTATGGAGACCTCATTGCCTGTGGGCAT
Organism: Platanista minor; assembly: GCA_004363435.1. NCBI lineage: Eukaryota > Metazoa > Chordata > Mammalia > Artiodactyla > Platanistidae > Platanista > Platanista minor. The sequence goes on along the minus strand of RJWK010031860.1, from coordinate 11,967 downwards.
CCAGTGATTTTTGTCCACAGATGATTTTATCCTTAGATGTTACTTTTTCTTTGGTCTCACCTGTGACAAATGGTGAACCTGAGCGAGTGTTAAAGCTGGACTTATTAAAAAGGAATGGAAAACCTGTAATATATTTAAGCAATTTGAATTGATTAGGCACTTGGGTGGGGGTAATTTTTTAGTTCAAAACAACACAGGAGGTCTAAATAAATGAGTAGTTCCTTATATAGGCCTAGTCTATTCTGGGTTCTTGCTGAGATAAAATAATCACAGACATAACTAAAGAATAACGTAAATATGTTACATCAAAATACCTCTTTATAGTTCATATACTGTAACACTTTCAGATAAATCATACCCTGAGAGATATTGTTTCTGCTATAGATCAGCTGGTAACCTTGGCAATATCCTCTTCGTTCAGGGTCTTTTTTTTTTTTTTTTTTTTGCGGTACACGGGCCTCTCACTGCTGTGGCCTCTCCCGTTGCGGAGCACAGGCTCCGGATGCGCAGGCTTAGCGGCCGTGGCTCACGGGCCCAGCCGCTCCGCGGCATGTGGGATCCTCCCGCACCCGGGCACGAAACCGTTTCCCCTACACCGGCAGGCGGACTCAACCACTGCGCCACCAGGTAAGCCCCGTTCAGGGTCTTTAATTTCCCACCTTGGAAGGTGGGAGGAGTAGCTTGGGGTCATCCTTTTAGCAAAGCTCCTTCTAGCTCAAAAAACCCTCTGGGACTAGTAACTTCTACTTTTAATTCTCTCTGCTTTGTAGATTAGAAATGAGAGGACTCACGCGTCTCTTGTGATTGGATAGAATGACTTATTTGAAATTTTTAAGAGAAAAATATGAAGTTCCTCCTTTCTTCATTCCACATAGGTTGCCAGACTCCTACTCTGTGTCAGGCCCTTTTTTTTTCTTCTAAAGCTGAAAATACAGGAATGACTAAGGTGGACAATGCCCAGATCTTCTAGTGGGGGAATAGTGACCCGCCCCCCCACCCCCCCACCCCCCCCCACCCCCGTCCTGGGCTTCCTGATAAAACTGGGAAGGTCCTGGGTAAACTGGGATCAGTGGGTCACACCAAGTGGGAGAGGCTGAGCTTTATATAAAGGAGTTAAAGAATGAGAAAACAAGATGGTTTCAGAGAGGGACAAATTTTCTGTAGCAAATCCTCAGGATGACGCATCTGGGGGTGGGAGAGAGTTGGGTTTTAGTGTGGGTGGTCTTCAGGAGGCCTCAGAGGAGATCACATTCACACTCAGGGGGAATGGATGAGAGGGATGCAGACACGTAGAGAGCTGGGGGCTTATGTTCCAGGCAGTGGGAACAGCAAGAGCAGGGGTCTGGGAGGGAAAAGATCTTGGCCTGATTGAGAAATAGAATGATGACCAGGACGGAATGTTCTGGAGGGAGGAGGAGAGAGATAAGGGCTTTGTGGGTGTCAGTAAGGACCTCAGACAATAATAATAATAGCTGATGTTATATTCTGGGCACTCACTCATTTCATTGCATCAATCTTCACGGTCACCCATTTTACAGATAAGGATACTGAGGCACAGGGACTTGAATAAGCAGAGTGTCTCAAGTCACAAAGCTTGCCATGGTGGAGCCAAGATTCAACCCCCAACGGATGATGCAGAATTTGTACTTGGCACTACACTTAACCGAGGGGAACCCCTTGGTCATCGGGAAGGTGTATCCCTCCTTCCAAACTCTCCGTGCCCACCAGCCCCCAGGAGTGAGGACAATCTCATCATTTCGACTCCCCCTCCCCCAGGCAGCTGCAGTTTTTGCTTAGCCAGTAGCAGACGCAGGAGGAGGCCTCTACAGCTTTTGTGGATTTCCTCCAGCACTGAATGGGGGCAGTTATGAGATGGCTTAGAAATAGTCACTCTGTGTGTAATCAGGTCACTTCACTGAGAAAACATTTTTGTTTCAGCTTCCTTCCTTCCCTTGGTCTCCTCCAGGGAACAGTGTCTCTGACCTTCTGAGTCACAAAGTACAGAGATAATGGGGCACAGCAAGTCAACATAGTCAAAAGAGGGGAGAGTCTGTGGTTAGCATACACACACACACACACACAGACACACACACACACAGACACACACACACAAACTGTTAAGAGTCACTAGCCAGGGAATCACACTGCAAATATGCTTAGAAAAATATGGCTAAGAGATAGATGGAAACTTTCCTAGTCTGTAACTCTCTGTGGTTGCAAAGATCTCTCTTCTGCTCAGAGCAGAGAAGGAAGAACTCACTCTGCTCTGAGAGAGCGCAGAGCATCACACGAGTGTTTCCTCCCCTTTGGGCCTCTGCTCACATTCAGCTTGGCCTTTGTGGTTTGGATTTACTCTGATGGGCTCACCAGATGTGCAGACAGAATCAAGACATGGGGTCTCACACTTTCTTTTCAGACTGCTTAAGTAAGAGAGAGACCTTTTCCTATAGGGGAAAAATCATGCCTTCTAACTCGTTAGAGCCAGAGATGAAGAATAAAATCTACATGGAAAATTCGAAGGATTGGGGGTTTTATTTTGAATTTTTAAATTAATATGGAAGAGATTTAACAAATTGCTCAGGCCTCGAAGTAATGGCCCTAAAAGATACATTTCAGGATCATCTTTTTTTTTTTTTTTCCTTTGTCACAGTACACAGTACACTGGCAGCTTAAGATGTGGGAATCAGGAGGAAAATGCAGAACGAATGTCATGTTTTGTTTTAAAACTTTCTCTACTATTGTTTGGTTTTGACATTCAATCTCTTTTCCTCATGAATTCCTAACTTCCTTCAGGCCTCACTATAGTTCTTTGACTTTTACAAACCTACTGACTCTAAATCCTGTTTAATTATAGCCTGGTTCACGTGTCCTGAAGAGTTATGTTAATGATTAAAATGCCATTGATTAGTAACCAAAGATAGATTTCGTGGAGAAAAAAGGGAAGAGAGGAAATCTTTGGGGTTCAGGCGGGAAAGCTAGACTTCTTTCCTTGGCCTTCTCATTGCTGCCCCAGCTGCAGGTCTTCCCAGGTTACTGTGGACAAGGACACACCCCTGGCAACGCAGAATTTGTAGGAGGACTGGTGTGCTCTCTCCTTCTTCCAGTAACATCTTCGCTTCTCTCCGTGTCCCTCTTGCACACGCCCGTTAGTGTCTCAGTTCACACTGAGGTGGTGGTCCTCGCCATTCTGAGGAGCACCGACTGGACTCGGAGCTGACCTGTGTTCTGGTTCCCTCTCTTATCAGCTGTGTGACTTTAGGCAAGTTACTTAACCTCCCTGAGCCTCAGTATTCTTATAAAAAGAGAATGTAACTACAGCCTCAGAGGGTTGTTAGAATTAGCTCAGATATTGTAAATTAAAGGTAGGCACCTGGTGTTTTTGATTATTATTATCATTGTAAATCTTGAGCTTTGGGTCAAAATCAGATATAGAGGAGGCTGAGGCACTGGAGGCAGTGTCTGGAATTACTGGGGCGCGCATGGCGCGGGTGTGGCGGGGGGGGGGGATGAGCGTGAGGAGGCTGTAACCGGCACTCCCCTCCTTTGCCCTGTGTTGGCATGTGTCGGCTGTGTTCCCAATCAGGCACTATTAGGCTTTTTGGTCCCCTGTCAAAGGGCACATCTGGTTCTGGTGTACATTCAGCCTGAGGCAAATCTTGAAGGAAGTCTTAAACGTCCCTGGTAAAAGGCACTAGACTCAGAAGTAGAAGAAAGGGATTCTAGTCCCATTCGCCAGGTAACCTTGGGTGAGCCATTTCAGAACTCAGGACCCTCCAATAAAAAGTTTACATCCTCCATAATACCTCATGTGGTTTCAGAGGGGAAATTAAATAAGGTGATGTGTGTGTGAAACACTTTGCCTACTCTAATAGTAATATCATTAATAGTAATGATAAATTGTTTTTTTTCTCCCAAGGCCCAGTGTTCTGATGTCTATTTGCTACCTTCCCAGAGTCTTCTCTTAAAAGCTTTGCTTAAACTTATTAACTATTCAAGTTTTCTTTTTTCAGTTTTCCCTTCCCTAGACGGCATATCTAATTTATGCACACACACACACACACACACACACACACACACACACAAACACACTCATCTGACTTGTCCCGTAATCCTTAGGGTCTTGCTCCCTATTAGTCATCCTGAAGACTAACTAGCCTGACAGTATTTTCAGAGCTGTTGATGAGTTAATGTAACATAAAACTGCTTTTGGTAGAAAACACCAAACCAGGGGTCAGCCAACATCTTCCATAAAGGGCCAGTTAGTAAATATTTTCAGCTTTATGGGCCACTGGTCTCTGTTACAATAGCAACTCTGTTGTTGTAGCAGGAAAGCCACCATTGATGATACAGAAATAAACAGGTGTGGCTGTGTTCCAATAAAACTTTATTTGCAAAAACATTTGATGGGCTTGATTTGGGCTGTGAGTGTAGTTTGCTGACCTCTGCAACAGACAAAAGAATGACAGTAATGGTGGCAAACCCAGATGTTATGGCCAGTTATTAGGAAAGAGCCTTAGAGCAGATGAGGGCTTTGGCAAGCCTTCACTTCCACTCTTCCCTGCCTGAGTGTCCTGCCCTGAGATGACAGCAGGGCTGGGTACATGTTCTCACCCCAGAACCCCAGAGCTTGCTGAGTCGTTCACTGGCCTGGGGGGTTTTGGTGGGTGGAAATTTACAAGTCAGCCGAGAGCCGTCCCTCTGCCAAGGACTGATTCAGGGTTCAGGGATTAAGCCTCTGGAGTGGGGATTAAACTGGAATTTCATAGGAACAGACACTAGTGGCACCAGACGCTGGGCTGGGTCTGGTACGGTGTGTGCTATTGGCTCTGAAAAGGTCCTCAATGCTATTATGGGCATAAAAGTAAAGAGAGAAATGAGGGGTCTTGGTTTTCGGCTTTCAGCCTCGATTTTTGAAAAAATATTTCTACTGAATCTGAGATGAGAACATACTTTGGAAACAACCAAGAGCATGAAGGAATTTATTCCCAAGGCCAAGAGTGACTAAACTGCTGAGTGTTAAATTCTCAGTAGGGAAGGGATGAAGAGAAGCATGGGCACAAAACTCACATTTCAACCCCAGGCGGCTTTGTTCTGCTGGATCCATCGTGCTGCTTCCTGTGGTTCTGGAAAATGCCTCCCACTTCCAGGAGCTCAATATGCATGTGCCGGCAGACAGGGTGCTGCTTGTGACCCACGGTTTTTGGGTACCTCTTGCTGTCGTCAGGCATCTGGTAAACAGTGCCCTTGGGAGAGCCTGTGAATGGTAGCGGCTGAGGAAGGTATCTCAGAGCCAGTGCACCGTTTTGTTTTCACATGGGGAACTTGAGACCCAGAGAGGAAGTGAGTGTTCAGAGTCTCACGGATAATTTGAGGTGAGTGGAGGACTCGAATCCAGTCCTCTGGGCTCCTGTCCCAGTGGTCCGCTCTGAGGCAGAACTGCATTGCTGCTCTGTGAATCATCATAGAGGGTCATGGTGTCACAGGCACCAGTAGTCCCTTTGAAACTATATCACAGAACCAAAGGCTCTTTGACCTTGAAACGTAAAGTTTTTGCCTCATTCCATAGATCCAACCTCATCAAATCACATAAAACAACTTTTGTTTACTCTCATGGAGGTTATCTCTGTATATTCATGTATCAGTCAGTATAGGCTGTGTCATGTCATGGTAACAAATGACCCCCAAAACTAAGTGACTTATAAAACCAAGGTTGTATTTCTCACCCAGGCTACCTGCTTGTTGTAAGTTGCTGTGTTTCTGCTCCTCATCTTCTTTCTCCAAGGACTGAGACTGACAAAGCTGTGTCTATCTCAGGGTTGTGAAACTATGTGTCGTGGGCCAAATCCAGCCTGCCTTCTGTCTTTGTAAATAATATTTTATTGAAATCTAGACATGGTCATTCATTTACACATTATTTATGTGCTACAACAACAGAATTGAGTAGTTGCAGTGGAGACAGTAAAGCCCACAATGCCAAAAATCTTCTGGCCTTTGACAGAATAGGTCAGCTGGTCCTTGGCCTATCTGAAATATTGGTGTTTGTCCCCTCTGGCAGAAGGAGAAGAGACAGTGCAAACTATGGGCTGGTCCTTAAAACTTCTTCCCAGAAGTGACACATGGTTATTTCTGCTCACATTTCTTATACTCAAGCAAGACATGTGGCCACTCTTGAGTTCAACAAAGGGGGATAGAAAAAACAATCTAATCCAACCTGATCTGTATTTTATTTGCACACAAATGGACTCTCTTTAACTAAACCAGGAGAAAGATTTATGTGAATGTTATCAGGTAATCACACAATAGATGGGAAGGCTGATGAACAGGCTCCAGAGGGAGCAAGGAAGCATGGCCACAGTCCCACCCCGGGCATGGTCTCTGTAAGCTGTGCCCTTGGCATCAGCACTCCTGTCCCCTGTGCCACTGCTCACTTCCCTAAAGCCACTGTGAGTAACTTTAATTGTAACTCCCTCTGGATTCAAAGGGCTGCGTGGATGCTGCTTATTGACCACATGTAAGCCATGTAGCCATGTCCTAGTTGTTGAGAGGGCTGGGAAAATGGATATCAAGTTTTTTTCCATCTTTGGAAGGGGGATGGGCCATTATTTACAGAGACTTACAAAGGGAGGAATTTCATCAACATAGGAAATGGTGCTGGAGGAAGAGCATTATCCACACTAATATTCCAGTGCTGGTAGCTGGAGGCTATACAGAGAGTTTGACAAAGCTTGGCATGGCTTTGGGTTCAACTTCTTCACTGACATTTCTGTAGCCTCACCTTTCAGGATGGCTTCAGCAGACAGTCGAGAAGGATCAGAGAGAGGTGGGAGAGCTCTCTCTCTCCTGGTTGTTCAGAAGCCAGAAGGACCTTCTTCACCTGGACTTTTTCTAGTCTTTTCCTCATCACCCATTTTTCCATACCCACAAAAGTCCTCCATTATTTTGGAAAAAATAAGCTAGAAATCCTGTGTTGGTCAGCAGAAGAGAGGGATGGGCAATGCATATGGAAATCAAATTGAGTATATTCTGTGTCACTGTTCCCATTAGGTGCTTCTACTGGTGTGAATCATTAGGATTGGATTTGTCTAAGTACCTTCAACCTCAGGGGTTGCAGGGCAGGGGTGGTTTGACTAGCTGAGGTAGGGTTTGGTATTGAGAAAGAACCCGCCTTTGGGAGGTAGGGGAGAGAGATAAGTTAGAAGTATTGGATTAACAGATACAAACCACTGTACAAAAAGTAGAAAAGCAACAAGGATTTACTGTATAGCACAGGGAACTATATTCAATTCTGTAATAGCCTAAAATGGAAAATAATCTGAAAAAATATATATATAACTGAATCACTTTGCTATATACCTGAAACTAACACAATATTGTAAAACAACTATACTTCAACTGGAGAAAAAAAAAAAAAAAAAAAAAAGCACCTGTCAGGTGGAGGCCAGGGAGCTCATTCCAACCAGGGCTCACTTTTACAAAGGGCCTGCAGTTGGAACCCTTGAGTTCATATCCAAATGAAATTGTGTATGGTTTAAAAGATTGGATGAGAATGATGTAAAACTTTGTATCTCATTCTCAGACCTAACTCTCTACAAACTTTTAGGACGAATCTTCTGTGTTGTGAGTAGCATAATTATATTCCAATTGCACTGCATCATACTTTTTGCATTAAAAATATTAACGTTTGATGCAAATATCTAATGTTAAACTCTATTTTGGTATTCCTTCATTTTTTTTTGACATGTTTATTGGAGTATATTTGCCCCACAATGCTGTGCCAGTCTTCACTGCACAACAAAGTGAATCAGCCACATGCATACATATATCCCCATACCCCTCCCTCTTGTGTCTCCCTCCCACCCTCCTTATCCCACCCCTCTAGGTGGTCACAAAGCACTGAGCTGAACTCCCTGTGCTATGCAGCTGCTTCCCACTAGCTATCTATTTTATTTTTGGTACTGAATATATGTCCATGCCACTCTCTCACTTCTTCCCAGCTTAAACTTCCCCCTTCCCGTGTCCTCAAGCCCATTCTCTACGTCTGCATCTTTATTGTTGTCCTGCCCCTAGGTTCATCAGAACCAATTTTTTTTTTTTTTTAGATTCCATATATATGTGTTAACATACAGTATCTGTTTTTCTCTTTCTGACTTACTTCACTCTGTATGACAGACTCTAGGTCCATCCACCTCACTACAAACAGTTCAATTTCATTTCTTTTTATAGCTAAGTAATATTCCACTGTATATATGTGCCACATCTTCTTATCCATTCATCTGTCGATGGACACTTAGGTTGCTTCCATGTCCTGGCTATTGTAAATAGAGCTGCAATGAACATTGTGGTACATGTCTCTTTTAGAACTATGGTTTTCTCAGGGTATATGCCCAGTAGTGGGATTGCTGGGTCATATGGTAGTTCTAATTTTAGTTTTTTAAGGAAACATACTGTTCTCCATAGTGGTTGTATCAATTTACATTCCCACCAACAGTGCAGGAGGGTTCCCTTTTCTCCACACTTTCTCCAGCATTTATTGTTTCTAGATTTTTTGATGATGGCCATTCTGACCGGTGTGAGGTGATAGGTCATTATAGTTTTGATTTGCATTTCTCTAAAGATTAGTGATATTGAGCATCCTTTCATGTGTCTGTTGGCAATCTGTACATCTTCTTCGGAGAAATGTCTATTTAGATCTTCTGCCCACTTTTGCATTGGGTTGTTTTTCTTTTGATATTGAGCTGCATGAGCTACTTGTAAATTCTGGAGACTAATCCTTTGTCAGTTACTTCATTTGCAAATATTTTCTCCCATTCTGAGTGTTGTCTTTTTGTCTTGTTTATGGTTTTCTTTGCTGTGCAAAAGATTTTAAGTTTCATTAGATCTATTTGTTTATTTTTGTTTTTATTTCCATTTCTATAGAAGGTAGGTAAAAAAGGATCTTGCTGTGAGTTATGTCATAGAGCATTCTGCCTATGTTTTCTTCTAAGAGTTTGATAGTGTCTGGCCTTACATTTAGGTCTCTAATCCATTTTGAGTTTATTTTTGTGTATGGTGTTAGGGAGTGTTCTAATTTCATTCTTATACATGTAGTTGTCCAGTTTTCCCAGCACCATTTATTGAAGAGACTGTCTTTACTCCAATGTATATTTTTGTCTCCTTTGTGAAAGATAAGGTGACTATACGTGCATGGGTTTATCTCTGGGCTTTCTATCCTGTTCCATTGATGTATATTTCTGTTTTTGTGCCAGTACCATACTGTCTTGATTACTGTAGCTTTGTAGTATAGTATGAAGTCTGGAAACCTGATTCCTCCAGCTCCGTTTTTCTTTCTCAAGATTGCTTTGGCTATTCGGGGTCTTTTGTGTTTCCATACAAATTGTGAAATTTTTTTGTTCTAGTTCTGTGAAACATGCCATTGGTAGTTTGAGAGGGATTGCACTGAATCTGTAGATTGCTTTGGGTAGAATAATCATTTTCACAATGTTGATTCTTCTAATCCAAGAACATGGTATATCTCTCCATCTGTTTGTATCATCTTTAATTTCTTTCATCAGTGTCTTATAGTTTTCTGCATACAGGTCTTTTGTCTCCTTAGGTAGGTTTATTCCTAGGTATTTTATTCTTTTTGTTCCAGCGGTACATGGGAGTGTTTCCTTAATTTCTCTTTCAGATTCTTCATCATTAGTGTATAGGAATGCAAGAGATTCTGTGCATTAATTTTGTATCCTGCTACTTTACCAAATTCATTGATTAGCTCTAGTAGTTGTCTGGTAGCATCTTTAGGATTCTCTATGTATAGTATCATGTCATCTGCAAACAGTGACAGTTTTACTTCTTCTTTTCCAATTTGCATTCCTTTTATTTCTTTTTCTTCTCTGATTGCAGTGGCTAAAACTTCCAAAACTATGTTGAATAATAGTGGTGAGAGTGGGCAACCTTGTCTTGTTCCTGATCTTAGAGAAAATGGTTTCAGTTTTTCACCATTGAGAATGATGTTGGCTGTGGGTTTGTCATGTATAGCCTTTATTATGTCGGGGTAGGTTCCCTCTATGGCTACTTTCTGGGGAGTTTTTATCATAAGATGGTGTTGAATTTTGTCAAAAGCTTTTTCTCCATCTATTGAGATGTTTATATGCTTTTTACCCTTCAGTTTGTTAATGTGGTGTATCACACTGATTGATTTGCGTATATTGAAGAATCCTTGCATCCTGAGATAAACCCCAGTTGATCATGGTGTATGATCCTTTTAATGTGCTGTTGGATTCTGTTTGCTAATATTTTGTTGAGAATTTTTGCATCTATATTCATCAGTGATATTGGCTTACAGTTTTCGTTTTTTGTGACATCGTTGTTTGGTTTTTTTATCAGAGTGATGGTGGCCTCATAGAACGAGTCAGGGAGTGTTCCTCTCTCTGCTATATTTTGGAAGAGTTTGAGAAAGATAGGTGTTAGCTCTTCTCTGAATGTTTGATAGAATTTGCCCGTGAAGCCCTCTGGTCCTGGGCTTTCGTTTGTTGGAAGATTTTTTATTTTTTGTGTGGTACACGGGCCTCTCACTGTTGTGGCCTCTCCTGTTGTGGAGCACAGGCTCCGGATGCACAGGCTCAGCGGCCATGGCTCACGGGCCCAGCCACTCTGCAGCATGTAGGATCTTCCCCGACCAGGGCACAAACCTGTGTCCCCTGCATCGGCAGGTGGACTCTCAGTCACTGTGCCACCAGGGAAGCCCTGCTGGAATATTTTTAATCACAGTTTCAACTTCAGTGCCTGTGATTGGTCTGTTTATACTTTCTATTTCTTCCTGGTTCAGTCTCAGAAGTTAGTTCTTTTCTAAGAATGTGTCCATTTCTTCCAGGTTGTCCATTTTGTTGGCAGAGGGCTGCTTGTAGTAATCTCTCATGATCCTTTGTATTTCTGCAGTGTCTGTTGTTAACTTCTCCTTTTTCATTTCTAATTCTATTGATTTGTGTCTTCTCCCTTTTTCTCTTGATGAGTCTGGCTAATGGTTTATCAATTTTGTTTATCTTCTCAAAGCTTTTAGTTTTATTGATATTTGCTATTGTTTCATTTCTTTTTCTTTTATTTCTGATCTGATCTTTATGATTCCTTTCCTTCTGCTAACTTTGGGGGTTTTTGTTCTTCTTTCTCTAATTGTTTTAGGTGTAAGGTTAGGTTGTTTATTTGAGGTGTCTCTTGTTTCTTGAGGTAGGATTGTATTGCTATATACTTCCCTCTTAGAACTGCTTTTGCTGCATCCCATAGGTTTTGGGTCGTCGTGTTTTCATTGTCATTGGTTTCCAGGTATGTTTTTGATTTCCTCTTTGATTTCTCAGTGTTCTCTTGGCTATTTAATAGCGTATTGTTTAGCATCTATTTGTTTGTATTTTTTACAGTTTTTTTTCCTGTAATTGATATCTAGTCTTAGAGCATTGTTGTTGGAAAAGATACTTGATACAATTTCAATTTTGTTAAATTTACCAAGGCTTTATTTGTGACCCAAGATGTGATCTATCCTGGAGAATGTTCCATGAGCACTTGAGAAGAAAGTGTATTGTGTTGTTTTTGAATGGAATGTCCTATGTATATCAATTAAGTCCATCTTGTTTAATGTATCATTTAAAGCTTGTGTTTCCCTATTTATTTTCATTCCAGATGATCTGTCCACTGGTGAAAGTGGGGTGTTAAAGTCCCCTACTATGAATGTGTTACTGTCAATTTCCCCTTTTATGGCTGTTAGTATTTGCCTTATGTATTGAGGTGCTCCTGTGTTGGGTGCATAAATATTTACAATTGTTATATCTTCTTCTTGGATTGACCCCTGGATCATTATGTAGTGTCCTTCTTTGTCTCTTCTAATAGTCTTTATTTTAAAGTCTATTTTGTCTGATATGAGAATTGCTACTCCAGCTTTCTTTTGGTTTCCATTTGCATGGAATATCTTTTTCCATCCCCTTACTTTCAGTCTGTATG